>APFE030687894.1:25190-45700 GCA_000404065.3 Pinus taeda
TATTTTATTTAGTAATAAAGTGGTTAATGTTTTATCCTTATTCTTTGCATAAAACTTTTTTTATTTTATTTTTTCAAATTTCTTTCCATAAATTTTAGAGTATCACTCCATCTTATTGTGTTATGGATGATATGTTGATTAACCATCTCTTTGAAAGTTTTTATGTCTACTAGTGTTTTGTTTTATTTGATTTCTTTCAAAAATTTCCCAAAAGATTGTGATGAACTAACAACCTTAATGAATTGTTAAAAAACATCGAAAAAGGATGTACACAATCGACATAATGTAATGGCTAATCCAATGTGCAACCAAACTAAAAGTATTTTTTCATCCTTCTTACCCTTCTTGATCGCATATTTAAAATATGAGATTTAATTCATATCAATCGATCTTGCCGAAAACCAACTCCAATGATGTCATACCCATACGATCCCATATCGCCATCAATGCAATCAATGATGGTTTAAGTCAAAAAAGATATATGTGATGGTTGATGGTTAGTGATTAACAAAATTTGCCCAATATAATGTCAATGTAACCTCAAAGAAACAACTAAAACTTGAATGACTTAATACTAATGTAACTTCAAAGAGTCAACTAAAACTGGAAAGGCATAACACTAATTTGGTTACAAAGAAACAACTAAAACTTGAATGGAGTAACACTAAACTTGAATGGAGTAACACTAATCTGTTGATCCATAATGTCATCAACAAATTGGTAATCATTAATAAATGTGCCAAAAATAGTTTCAAAGTCATCAAATGGCAGTTTTCACAAGCTTGGAGCATCAGATTATCCATAAATGTTGATCCAAATGTACCTTGTTACATCAAAACCAAACGATTTGGAAATCCTATCATAAATTCCATTTATGTAATCATGGGTTTCTTTTAAATTTCCCTTAATCCATATAGCTTTCCATTATCATAGAAATTTTTTATGTAAGATTTAGAAATTCAAAACAATTGTTTCTTCGAGAAATACTCAGATTGCCCAATTTCAATTGATGGTTGATTTTTTTTTTTTGCGAAAAGGTCACTTTTGACACAACCTTCATCTCCACCACTAGGTGAAATCATCCCAAATTTATATTTTCTCATGATAATTTCCAAAAACTCTCAACTCATTTCTTTTCCTATGGTGTATGTCGAACACTAGTTGAAATGATTTTGTGTGCACGGTCAATTGAAAAAATGTCACTGCAAAGAGATCCAACATTGAAGCCTCTAAAAATACCTAAGCTGAAGGAAAAATAAGTGATCTAAACATCTATCCCTTCCCTAATACAAGAAGAATAATCACAGTTGGCAAGACGGCCTAATGTTGTCATCTCATTACCAATAAGAAAGTTGGATATGAGAATACCCTATTATGTGGACATAGTGTTATGAAACTTGCACCTTAATTATTATAAGAAACCAATAATTATAGTCCTCATTTAGGTGAGAACCTCCTTTTACAATGAATACAATGTACAAGACAAAATTTTATGATCCTAAGATTAGATCTCCTTTGTCTGTGTGTCTACATGTGTCTAAGTGTAGGAGAGACAAAGGGTACATTAACAATAAAATAGGAATATCAAAGGTTATACCATACACAACAATATAAAATAGGAAATGTAATAACTCCATATCTAAGGCTTAATAATGTTTTCTAGGGTCAACATGAGGCTTATATAGGGCTTAGCATGCCCCTCCACTTCAAATAAGTGTTGTCCTCAACGTTTGATTATCTATGGGTGTCTTTGCATGAACAACTCATCTTCTCATTTCACCTATTACACTAGTAGGTTCTTCAATTTTATGAGGTGTTAAAGGTGTTGGACCCACCAACATGTCAAGGGATCTCCCTAGTAAGAAATCCCAACTAGATTTCAGACCGTTTGATATAGGAGTCCCAGCAATGGGTCATATGGTATCACCTTGACCACAGTTATGCATAGAGGCAAGTAATATCTTCCTGTTGGTAACAAGGGTGTGACGTATGTGGCAAGTCAAGGAAGGTGCATGAGAAATTCTAACACACAGAGGGTGAGGTGAGTGCGCCCCTTGGAAACCTATGAAAGCACAGAGTTAAGAACTAAACACATGAGAAAAAATGCATCAGAAACTAGAAGGCAAGTAAGCTAGCAATCCGAAGTGATGGTTAAACCAACAACACATTTCAGTAAGATTCATACATACTTATATAGGAAAGCTATACATGTATGCATAAGAAAACAGATACATATATCACTTAGAGTAAACACGATAGCTGAAATACAATACAACATATGCATGAAACATGTTGGCTATGTTATATTAAGAAGTGAATGCTCGAGTCATACAATACAACCATGACCAACCACTAGTCCCAATAGAGGAATGTTACAGTCTCTATTGGCTGCTCCTCCAAAGAGATATTCTAGCTCTGCATAATGGAGAAGCCAAGGCTTGTTACAATACTCTCCAAGCTTTCTCTAAGATACTCCTATTAGAGGCTTAGTTGACCAAAATTCTCTACAATGAGTTTTGAGGTACTATATATAGAAAAGGGAGGGGTGGCCCTTGGCATTCCCCTTTCTAACTGTTCATCTACCCTAATGACAATTCATCTACTCTATGATTGTTACATCCAAATATCGACACTTGAATTTCCACTTGACAAGACGTTACATACAATCTGTACATGTACCCATTTGAGACAAAATAGGCTTGAGAAACCCATGTAAGACATCACTATGGCTCGGGAAACTATGGGAAGACCATCTCTTTGACATCCTCAAGATGGTCGACGATGGCGAACGGATGCCAAGATTGGTAGTCTGTGATCATGTCCATGTACTCTATGGTGACATCTTTTTGGAAGCGAACTCTTGCCTCCATTGCATCTAGGTACACTACTCAGGCTCCTCTATCCAACTCATCTGATAACATCCGCATTATAGTCTTGAGTGCAGCTGGACCAGTGACATACTAATGCATGGTGTCTACACTGATCACCAAGTCTGCACTGGTGGCTATGTGCATCAACTCGTCAAAGTACAAGTCAAGCTCCAGTCAGAATTTCCCCCTTGTCTTTGCTTCGGTGAGTGTCCCAATAGATGGGATTGCATGTTCGTGCATAAAAAGATCCATACTCCTGAATACCTATGCATGGGAAGCCTACAAACTAGTGATGAGCTGCGAGATATCTTCATAGTTCTAGATCTGACTTCGGATGCATGCCTTCAGCTCAACTACTTTGGGCTTCATCATCTTGGGCAAGTGTAACAGGGCTCCCTTATATCTCATTGTCCATGTTTTCATGTAGTCAATAGTAGTATGCATGTTTTACAAGATACGTGCTCTCCTAGCAGATCGTTGCTCCCAACCGTTGAAATGGACAACTTCTTTACGTATGGTGACAAACATGGAATAAAATTCCTGAATGATTGTCTCAAGGGACAATACTTCATCCAGTATCGCCTTCCCCAACTCTGCTCAAGTGAATGTTCTCACCAATCCCTGCTTGGATTTCTGTAACTCTTTATCCATTCACTTGTTCTCAGCTATCAAGAAGCGAACACTTGAGCTAGTGGCTTTGACATATGGTCTAGTAGCATCGACCAATGTTGCTATATGCTTGCGCACATCAGACACGATCACTCGTTCCTAAAACTACACAAGAGATGTATTGTCATCCAGACTAGACACTTTGCAAGATTGCACAACTCTATGTTGTGACTCGTTGAATGATATGTTGTGCATTTCCCCTTCCAGATTGTCTCCAAGAATCTCAGTATCTCCTTAATCACTTGGGAATTTCTCTACTTCTAGATCTAGTGAAGCCGGTGGGCGACCTCTTGGTGGGAAGGCATGAGGTCGATGTCTTGCTCTAAATCTTGCTACTCCATATACGTATCCATCTGCTCAAATGATTGTTCAATCTCTTGAGTGAAGTCCTTCTCCTGCAACTTCTCAGCTTGTCTACTTGTTGGTAGCTATTTGGATGAGTCTACTACTTATATGGGTGCAGTTTCAAATGTTTTTACATGTTGCACCCCTTTTTGTACCTATTATTGCTGCACTCCCTTCGCATGTCTACGCAGCACTTGTTCCTTCTAGAGTTTCTCCTTCAACTAATCCAACTCCTTCATTGTTTCCTCCATCCTCTCTTTTTCTCTCTGCCTTTGTGCCTTCCTCCTATCGCATTGTTGTCTCTTCACCTCTATTTCCAAATATACTTTCTACAAAACTAGGTCTTCTCTAAACTTGCAATTTTTTTCTGCCTTTGCATTGTCGATAATCTTCCTCTTGCCTGTGTCTTGTGCCAGTATGTTTACCTCTGTTGTTGTTTCTTTTGGTTCTCTGGTTCACGCTACTTCGCTAACCATTCCATAATAATGTCAACCGTTCATTGGGCCTGGAAAAAATGTAACAATATCTCCATGGGTCTTCCTGCACCCAATGACATGCCCTGTGGATCCACTAAAACGATACTCTCACACAGTGATCTTCCACAATACAATGTGGACCATACAGATTGAAGCTTCGGACGTCGAAAGGATATATCTTGATCTCCTTCGTTTCAAAATCTGCATGCTTGAGGTTCTGTATCTCGTACAAGCCAATCCACAACAGGAGAGTGGACCACGGTGCCTTCTTCTTTTGGTGTAGCCTAGCTAACAATCCTACCGAGATGTGGTCTGATACTTCTTGCATGACAAGCTTGTCTATTCAAAACTTCGGCAAAACATGCAGAGGCTTCTCCATGCTATACATCCATAAGAAGGTGTCAGACGGTGAGGTGTACCAAACCATTATATTGATCAATGCCTCCATTGCTGCCTTCAACATGCCAGGTGGATCCTGCTCAAATGTTATAAACCGAGGTGAAAAAATGATCTGTTAGCTATGTGATAACTCCTTTAAAGATGCATTCAAAAAGCAATTTACAATACGATTGACAGAGCTTTCCACCGTTTTCTATGCCCACTTCATGCCTAGGAACTTCTAACAGCACAGATTGCATCCAAGATGTAGAAAATAAGTAGATTTTTGCTTACTAACCTTTGGGTGGTTTCCCACCTCCCGTGACTTGTTCCCTCAGCCTGTGAGTGAACATGTTGGACCAGTTGCATGCTTTTCCTTCACTAGCCAATTTGTCCAACGCGATCACCCAACTCTACAGGAAGGTCTCCATGCTCTCTTGGCCATACAAGTGACATGCAAAGATGACCAAGTATTGATACGCCTTCCACAACATCTTCGGCTTCTAAATCTAGTTAGGTATCATCTTGAATTTGGCTGGTTCCTTTACCCAGTTCTTCAAGATAACCGTGGAGTTGGCATTACTATTGGGTAGGATGAAAGGTGTCTCCATGGTGATAATTGGCTTTGACAAATGGTACATCTGCTCATAATCCTGTGCCCTAAAGGTAGAAATCTTCCTCTCGCTCACACTACTCGATGTCATTGTCTACGGATGAGTGTGCGAGATGATCCAATATATCATGTCTGAGCATGAGAATGCGGGATACTTGCATGCAATCGGTACAAGTTGGACTTATGAATTTTCACATAGACTTCGCAGTATTCGAGATATTCCCTTAATGTTCCTAAGAATGCATCATTGAACTCTTTCCATTTCAACTTCATGTCTGTTTCTACAATTGGCTTGGTGTCTTCATAGATCGGCAAACTCATAGACACTCGCTCATCTACTGCTCTAATTGTTCTTCCGTTGGTGTCCTTTGACCCTACTCTCTTGGAGGCCATTGATCCTAAACTCATGAGAGAATGATGAACACCTGCTATATCTTGAGACATGGTGACATACATGGCAAGAAAGTTTTCAGTTGAAAACAAAGCACACTTCAAGGATGACATGTTACATACTTGGGGATTGACTGGAAAGGATTGCACAATTTTCACTGGGAGGTTGATAGACTGGCTATTAGACCTATAAAAAATGCAGTTTGGACTGTGTGGAGGTTGTTTGGTTGTTGGAATTGCACAATACGCAATCCAAACTGGCCTGTTGTGTGTTGGGATTGCACAATGCACAATTTCAACTTGCAAGTGTTGCAAGCCGAGGTAATACATTGTACAAATTTCTAGGCCAGTAGTCACTACCTCTTACAATCCCACAAGGCAAGACTGGAGGGAGGTCACTAGCCAGAATTGTCCATTTTCTAGGAGGAAGGTAGATCCTTCCCTCTCAGAATTGTGTAATGTTGTCTTGGTGAGGGAGAGTCCACGCCAAGGTTGTCCAAATCGGCTGACAGGCAACTGAAAGCAAATGAAGATGTGAATGCATGGAAATATTGAGTGTAGGCAAAGGTGAATGATGATTCATGCAAAAAGTGGATGCAAGATTCTGAAAATGGAATAGTATGCATGTGTGTGAGATGAGTCGCTTAATTGAAGACTGTTCGTGCAAAATAGTGTCATGCATGTGACAATAGTGAGATGCTAACGAAAACTGAATAGTGTCTATACAAGCTAATATGCATTTAAACGACATAAAGTGTTCACAGAAATCAAGTAGACAAAACTCACACAAGCCAAAACACAAAAAGGGACAAAAATGCTGCAAAAGTCAAGTTAAGTGGACTTCCCTGGGAATAACTGAGTTGGATGTGTCAAATACTCTTGGTTCTGTTGTGGGATGTTAGAGCACCAAGATTGATGTGAAGAATGAGCTTTGAAGCATTGAATAAATAAGTTTGAGGCTCATGAGGTGCTTGCCACAAATCTAGGAAAAAGCGACACTTGGAGGAAAGTTTCTAAAGCGATCTTTGCATGTAACTTCCAATTGCTAAAAATAGATCCCTAAAATCTAGGGATGCCTTTTGCATGTTGCATTTTTGTATTTCGGGAAAAAGTAGCCCATGCATGCATGTCAACTTTTCTCGGTCCAAGGTGGAACTGGTCAACCTGAGGGCACATGCAACAGCCTACTTGACTGAGGGGAAATTTTGTGTATTTTCTAGGAGGAAGATGGGTTGGTTGTCCAGAGGAATTGCGCAATTTTTGGGAGGAGAATCTGACTGCTGCCCATAATTCTGTAATTTATGGGCTAAGAAATCCTGCTAGGCTAGATTGCATAGTTTTCAGTGGGAAGGTTAACTCACAGGATTGCACAGATTCTGAGCCCAGTAGGCTACTAGTTAGATTTGTGCCATCTTTGGAGAGAAGGATGGTTACCCTCTAGAATTATGAAATTTCCTGAGGGAGCTGTCTAACCAGTAGTTGGACCAAGTCTGGAGTAGTAGCCTATGAGGGGAGCGAAGCAATCTATCATGCACAGGCTGGCAAGCTGCTAGAAAACCGTTGAAGCTCATGAACTTCACAGTGCAAGACATGCTGCTGATGATGGTTGGTAGGGAGGCTCCACACCAGAGCTAAGGAAAAATTTTGACGGTGGTTATAGCTGCTACAACACTTGGTAACACACTAGTAGAACTCCAGCTCTCTGAATAGACCTTGTTCATGGAAAGCAAGTCTAACACCTCTTGAAGTATTGCTCAATTCTTTGTTCGTCTTAGTTTCTAATGGGCCTCTAAATTAGACATAAATTAAGGCTTATCCCTCTAAATTAAACAATAATTTAAGGCATATGACCATCCTTCAACACATTAAACCGCTCTTTCCACATTAGATAATTTATTTTTAACTTTAATATATTCATGAGGAAGGTTTATGAATAATTGGATATTTGTGCCTAATATTATTTATTTTTGTGGATTATTTTGAGAATATTGGGTAGATTATGAAGATTTGGAGGAGGACATAATTTATGGAATTATTCCCTATTACAAGAGGATCGATAATAAATAATAAATAAGCAATATATTATGGAATTATGGCACAAATTGTGGAACTCCAATGATTGAGAAAATCTAGGAATGTCATCCCTCCCAGTTAATGCAGATTCCTAGTATTGGGGACTAGATCCACTAATCAAGAGATTTTGGTAGGGAAAGCTTCCTCCATTCATGGAGAATGATTCCTAATCATTTTTTATAAGTACCAAGTCGAATTTTCCTCTAGGGGGAGATTTTCGTTTAGTGTTATTATGGAGAGAGCTTGTATTTTTGTAGCTCCATTGTATTTGCTTGAAGGGATGTGATTCTATTGATGAAAATAATGAAGATTGGTGTCATGTTCAGCTTATAAATCTTGTTCTCCTCCATAGGTCTCTTATTTTCCTTGGGCTTTTCCACCCTAGGAGACTTAGAGCCCTTTTGTATCATTTTCTTTCCTTCTTTTCACTTCTTATTCACATGCATTTCTTGTTTTTACTTCTTTCTATTTCTGCATTTAGTATTAATAATTTCTTATTGTAGGATCAAGTTAAATGGTTGATGTAAGTTCTTTTGTAGTATCAAAAGTATTATTTCATCCTTGGAAAATCTTTGCAAGTTCATAGTAATCATTGAGCTGCTTAGATTAGTCTTCTTATTCCCAAATCTAGATTTTTGGTACTCCTTTGTGGAAAAGAACAGTAAATTTATGCTATGTTTTAGAGCATGCTAATGAGCTTCAATTGAGGTGGTTCCACTTGCATTAGATCAGAAAAAAAATATAGTTCATAACAAAAATTACCCCACTGCAGTTTCAATTTATTCGGTTAGGAATTTTTTTAGATTTACTAGCTAACTAGTTCTCAAATTTTTGGATTTTCGACTTGTAATGTTTTTCTATTTTTTAGCATGCCTTAACAAAGGTCCGTTTGAGTTATTCCACTTGAAATGGGGACCTAAGACTTCCTAGTTAATAAAAAAATTTGTCCCATCCAATTTGGATTTGATTTTCTTAGTCATTCAATGAATTATAATGTCGTATAGTAAATTTGTAACATCCTATATTAAATCAAGGGATCCTATAGGAAATCATTGTAGCATCTTGTAGGAAATCACTGTAGCATCCTGTAGGATAGCTTGTTTTGAGCCTCAATTAAGAAAAATCATCATTGAAGCTGGGATTAGGCCTCTACTTGACCTCCATTCCATCAAGACCATTTTAATCCTATTGCTCCACACTTGTCTCCCCTGCCAAAGATCAAGGAAAGATTAGCATTTGCATTTATAAAGAAAAAATATTTAAAAAAATAGTTCTTTTATATTCACACATGCACATAATAGTTAATACTCCCTAGATCAGAATCCATGCTCAGTTAGTTTAAATCATCACATGTGATAAATAGGGTTAAGCTAGGTTTATTTTACATTTAGTTCATGATGTTTATGCAATTAGAATAGGTTATCTTCCTTGTACTTTCTTTCTTGCAATAGTTTAAGGTTCCATTTCGAACATTTCATTTTCTGTAATTAGTTTAGGGTTTGACTTCATTACATGCACTCCATTATATCAAGACAACAAAGGAAGGAAACATTGTGTGCTGCACATATAGTGTCGATACCTCTTAAGTTTGTACGAACCCTGGGTTGATAATTAAAGTCGATACCATTAGGAGTTGCAGTATTCTTGTTGCAATACGGAGGCTCATCAATTTTTGGTGCCATTGTCGGGGAGGTGTCAAAGTATGCATTGTTTTATTCCCTAGTTGATTCATTTCTTTTTACTTTGGAAAAAACAAAAAAAATATTTTCATTAGTCATATTTAATTTCAAAAGTAGAAAATTTCATTGCATTATAGTTTTCATTCAATCATAAAAACAAAAACAAAAAAAAAATCCGCAACACCAACTCACCCCCCATTTGATCACGTGGTGCAGTAAGAGCCATATCACCATTCCGTTTTGTAGGTAGAAGAAGAAGATGGCAAAGAATATCGAAGAAATGGATGGAGATGATGACAATGAGGAAGATCCTCTCAGATTTCCCATTCAAGATACTGATGGTAGTGTGCACATGAAGAACATCCCTCCATCTTTTTTTCCAAATTTTCATGGTCTAACCTCAAAGGATCTAGAAACCTTTCTCTTTGAATTTGAATTTGTTTGTAGATCTTATGGTTATTTATTAAAAACTCAAAAACTGAGATTGTTTCTAGAAACATTTAAGGATAGAGCTCTTAAATGGTTAATGAGTTTAGGGACTAAATCAATAAGATAATGGAATGATATGCAAAATATATTTCTAGAAAAATATAAAGATCATGATATTAAATAAGAAATCTTTAGAATGAATCCAAGAGAATATGAGAGTCTAAAGTATCTATAGAGAGGTTCATGTATAATGTTAAGAGGGAAAAACTACATCATTTAGGATCTGACAGACTAAAAACCCTCTTACTTAGAACAATTAGGGATGAGTGGATTGATCTCCTCGATCTCATGATTAGAGGTGATGTATACCAATTATCATTTGAAGAAATTTGTGAAATATGAAAACACATATCAAGAGGAAGGGAAAGAGTAAGTCAATCAGCATCAAGATCGTTAAGTCCAGCTAAACTTGGAAATTTATTTGATGACTTTAAAATAGAAAGTATTCCAACTGAACAAGTAGAAATGTTAAGAATAAAAAATGAGAAAAAAGAAGATGATTGTGTTGTCCATGCATAACCCGATATTGTTAAATTTTTCTCCTCATTATTAAGCGATAAAAAGGGTCTTTTTAACCTCTATTCACCCTACATTAATTATCAATCCAGTTATGATTTTTTATCTCAAGAGTGTCCTCAGTCTGAGGCGGTCACTTGTTCAAGAGTAATGCTTACAGTATAGTGCTTACAACAGTAAATGAATGCAGGAAACAAAATCTAATTGTAATGGGAAGAAACTTAAATGCTTTGTAACTAAATCATTCACTTAAGAAACTACAACAATCATCAGTAAAGGATTCAATAATGATAACTCTTTCCCCTGTAAACTGATGTAAATGAAAATCAATCAAAGACAAGATCTCCAATATGAGAACTTAGACAGTGGTAGTCAATGTTCGTTATAATTGTAGATCTTTCTATCCACATCAAAGAAAATATTGGAAATAATAATTCAATAAGCAGAAAAGGAACAACAACTAATTCTATTGAAAAGGTCGAACAACAAAGCTTAATCCACAACACTGAATTAAGCAACAATCTTTAACTAATAAAGGAATTGAACAACAATTTTGACTAATAAAAGAGATTGAAAAACAATCTAAGAAAGGAACACCAAACCAAAATAGAAATTGAACAACAAACTTAATTAAATGCAAACACACAATGACTATAGAATCAGTAATATTATTCTAGCATAATGGACATTAACCACAGTTATAAAGGAATGAAGATTGCAGTTATAATGGAACAATAATCTAACGAACAACAATCGCAATTGTAATTAAACCGTAGATAAATTAACAACAATCACAACTGTAAATGAACAACAATGTCAGTATGCAAATGAACAACAATAGCAACTATAAATAAACAACATAGTCTAAATTAGACAGTGCAATATTAATTCAGAATGAACAGCATGACATTTTCAATTGCAAATAATAATCTTGCTATTCAATTACAAATTTGATATAACTGAGCAATTCAATGAAATGTTTAGGAACAAAAGATTACTGAATAAAGAGAATTTAAAGGAATGCAAAGGAAATCAAACCACACATGAATGTAATCATAAAATAATGATACAAGAAGCAAGTGATCCACTAGGGCCGAGCCCTTAGCCACTAGGGACTGCTGCAGTTACTCCAACATCAGATAATGGAACAACAATGAAGTTATATATTAATCATAAATGACAGAGTTACAGCTATTTCTCTGTAAAGAGAGTTGATGATCAAAGTTAAGTTTACAACAATAAGTTCTACAAATTAACAATAATATCTGTCTGCTGGGCTACCAGCGCTATCCCTTTTTATAATGGCTAGACAGAAGTATCGAAAATATTGATAAGTATTGAAGCAGCGATCCCTTAGGATCAAAGGATCTTGAGAGATTCACCATATCCTTGATTTTCAACTTATCGTTTTGTCTTCTTGCACTGATGTTGTGGTTTCTCTTCCTTTTCCTGGTCCATGCGCTCCGATTTTGATTTCCTCCTCTGGATGCGGTTTCCTGTCAAAGGGACAATAGTTGCTTCTACTTTGTCTTTTCCTCTAGAATAATGATTTTCCATTTTCTTCACTTTCTATGTAGAAAAAGACAATAATTAGTCATTTTGGATCAATCACAAATCTCCTTAATTCTATTATAATTCTTTAACATATTATCATCTTAGAATGTAAAGGAGTTATGATTTAAAGGAAAAGATAAAGAAATAAATCGTAAATAAATACCTTTTCCAATGCTCGACACACACCCCTTCTTACCCTTTTTCATGCCCTCATGAAAACATTGTAATTGAAATGCAAGGCAGTTAGGGAATAGGTTGAAGAAGGATTTTCATGCAGTGGTTTAAAACCATGATTTCTAGATAAAACTTCAAAAATATGCCCTATCTAGCCTTTAGGAAATTCATATAGGGCCTTATACCCTGGTACAGGATACTAGATGATTAGACTTCGAAACCTATAGCCTAACCAATACGGGCCTTCTCTCAAGATGAGGTTACCATTGGCCAGGTGATCAACAGCTGGCTTAAACTTTTTGTAATTGAATGGCTCTCTCTGTTGGACATTCCGATTGGAAGTCATGTATCAGAGTTTGGCTGCTATTATGGCAAGGTATTCGATGGCTAGGAAGTATTCTACCCCTTGTTAGACAACTTTTGTGTGAATGGGTCCCAATGTCTGGATCACACCATTCATTCTCATTAAGCTTCTATGCTCATTCCACAGTTGCAATGGGTTTCTAGGTTCACCCCTTACCCATAGATCTAATATGTTATCCTATCTCTGGAAGGTATTGTGGGCTTTAAGCCACTTTATTTGGTTAACAACAAAAGAGATGAATGCCTGAAGCTAGATATCACCCACAAAAGGGCTAGGGTTCTCTTCCATTTCACCATCCAACAAAAGATTATGCAAATAAAACTCACATAGCAATCACTAGACTTTCACCCCATAATGCTTACAACAGTTTATAAAATCATCAATAGTTTATAGCTCTATAGGCAACCCTGCCTTAACAGCCTTAATTTTCAATTGTAGACACCTTTCCATAAAAAACAAAGCATGCCCTGCATTCTAGAACATCATTCTATAGAGAACATAGGGTATCCATTTGACTCATAACTGTGTCTAGTCTATTGGTTACTTTTTTAACTTTTTCCTCTACCCTTCACCATCTATTAAAGGCCTCGCTCTCCAATGCATTGATGTTCTTTACTTGCTGCTACAACTTCTGATATTTCTCCTTAGGAATAATTTCCTCTATGATCTTTTCTATTTGCCGGACCTATGCCATATCCTTTTGAAGTCTCACTATCCTCGAATCATTGTCCATCAGAACATTTTTGGGATGGAGATCTACCTGGATCTCCTTATTTGACATCTGGTTCCTATAGTCTACATTTCCTTCTCATGAACTATCCAGTTAGTCATGATACTATAGGACAATTCCTCTATCTGGACATTCTTATTACAGACTAGTGTGCTTTCTGCTTGGACCTCTACATTTGTAATGGTTGCATACTGTTCCTTACAGTCCTGGATGATAATGGGTTTGGTTTGAGTCCTTTTGGTCTTAATTTTAGTTTCATCTGGGTGGTTGCATCCTTTATTCTAAGGGTTCTTTTTGAGATTCTCCCCATTTTTAGGATCCTTATTTGTTGTCTGAGTTGTGTAACTACATTTAGTAGCCTTTGTTGTTCCTTTCGCAGCATTTTGATTTCATTCATTTTGTTCAAAGGAAAAATTGTTTCTCTTCTTGGACTTGGGATTTGTTCTTCAGGGATTGTACCCTTGTCTTGGCCTATTTCCATGTTTTCTGCTTGGGACACTTCTTTAGTGTTCTCGTCCTCCTGATTAGGTTTTTCAGGGGAGGAAACCCTGGGTTGATCTTCTATTTCCTCACCAACTTCTGCTTCTACTTCTTCTTCATCATTCATTTCTTTGGATGCACTCTTATTGTGAGCAGAGCATTCCTGTGATTGTCCTACCTCGATATCAGGGTTGAGTGGGCTGTGGGGCTAGACAGACTCACCCATATTGGTCATGTAATGGGCTTTCACTGGGTGGTTCTGCTTCCTACCCTTCTTCCTGGTTGGAGTGCTCAGTTTCCTCTTCCAGCTCCTCTTCTTTACTTTCTTCTAATTCTTCTTCTTCATCTTCCCCTCCTTCAAGTTGTGGGGGTCGCTCCTCCTCTGAGTCATATATTTCTAATGGCTGGCTACTATTTTCTTAGGGATTTTCCAACATTCCTCTGCTTCTCTCCAATTTGGCGGACTGCCTTCATTTCTGCGGTCTAATTGATGTGCTAGCAATGCTTTTTCGTTTTGGGGCTGGTAAGGCAAATCCCCCATCTATTGAGAAAACCAGTTCTTCCCAACTACTCTACTGTTGGGCAAGACTATAACTAACTATTAGCCGAATTAATCTGTGATGACTTACTACCATTTCTACATGATGAGATCTTCTCATACTTCGAGCAACATCATGCAATAAAGAATTTAAGTATGTGGGTAAATTTACAAAACATTTTTGTTTTAACATAGCTAACAATTTGAGATGGCGTGGTCTTACAACGTCTTTTCTGCCATCTTAGGTGATTTCACTTTGCACAATCCTGGCTAATTCTTCCCATGGTTCTCCCAGGGTTGCAGGTAGAAATCTTTTTCCTTTGACAATGAGGCTCTGTCCTTCGTCCTGGAAGATGGTTATAGCATCTTGAAGTCTCACTTTCTTCTAGGTCCATACTGGTCCAACAGCTGGAAGTCTTGATACTTCAACAATTATCATGTCTTTTACTGTTATTTGCCTCCCTCTCACCATGGAATGATCTTCTTGCAAATTTTGCAGAAATTCAGTGGCCATCATCTCATTAGATTGTTGTAGTTGGTTAAGGTAGGTGGTCCATCCTGCTCTTACTAAAATTTCATGTGCAGCATTAGAGATCATTAACACCTGTGGTTCACTATGTATCGATCTACCTCCCATTTTTGTTCAAGCTTAGCACACTGTTACTTTTTACAGAGAAAAAACACAGAAACAACGATGGAACAACAAGTTGTGCATATTGGGAAATATCAATACCCTTAAACTTGCTATTCCCGAGTTTTGATGGAGTCATAGTACGTCCAAATAAGGAGTTGACACGTATGTCAGCGTATTATGGAGGTCACCCGTGCCCCCCCGAAATATGATAGGCCATCCTCGGTCGGCAAATAAAGGAGCAGCATGTTGGACTACAGTCATACAGTAAAATAAAGGAATAACGTATATATCCATAACATGATTACAAAAATTAGCAGACTACTAAAATTGAGGCTTCTGATGGAAATCGCAAATAGATATGGAAATGTCGTGAAATGATGTGAAAAATAGAGGATAGGACAACTGACTTAAGTAAAAGTCCTTATGTGGTCATTATCAACTTTAACCATTATGATTGATTTATAAATGATTGTTTATGTATAAAAGGTTCGAAAGTGTTATATAACATAATCTCATTTGAAATCAATATAAAGATATAAGAAGAAGGGCTTAGAATGACTATTGGTGTATGAAATGTATGACTTCAATACCATCAGCAGAGCTCTGTTGCCCACAGGTGTCCATAACCTTGACAAAGTTGCTTGTTTCACCCTTGGAGCCATAATCCTTTGTGTATTCCTAGGAAAGTGTTGTGTGATGTCTGAATGGAGGCCATTGTGCTGGCTTGGTATCCAGATGAATCAAAATTCCATTCACCAGGAAGGAGTGAAAGGCGGGCAGGCCGGCTCGTGATGAGACCTCTTGTTCCAAGGACCTTTTATTTTTTTTATTTTTCTGATATGCCTCTTGGATCATATCCCTGGTGTGGTGGCCATAGTGGGAATGCCACTTCACTTTCTTCCTTATGATCATGGTAGGTTGGCTCTTGATGAGACCCCCTATCCTTCATCTGACAAACCATGTTAGTAATCATATAGATATATATTTTTCTTTTTTTCTTTTCTCTTATATAACACTTTCCTATGTATATATAGAGGGTGGTTCAACACTCCTTAAGAGTAGGGATGGTGGAAAAAGTCTGAACATCTCAATAGAGGAAAATATGCCTTTATTCTTATTCAATAATAATGATCAAAGAGAATTATGAAATTTTAAGAAAGAACCACATGATAAAAATAATCAATCAAATTGGTTTTAGTTAAAATAAAGACAGCAAAGTCATATAAATAGTTGTGTCCTTTCGTCTTTTTCTTATCAATTCAAAGAAATTTAGATAATGATTTTTCTTTAGTTTGTTGATTTCAGTATCCTCTAGTTTTTGTATCATTGCATAAATGTATAGTTGTGCCTTAAATGAACCATTATTCACAAAAATCCTCTAAATGATAAAGCACGCACACATGAAAAACAAAAAAATGCACTTAACAAGTGTTGTTCCTTGGAACAACTGTTGTTCCTTAATAGGGATAACAAAAGAATACATGCACACAAAAAGCATGGTTCCTTTAAGAGGAATAACAAGAAAAAAGAAAAAAAATACACTCAGAATTGTTGTGCTTAAGAGGAACAACACTTGTTCCTTAAACAGAGTAGCAAATAAAGCAGACGTGAAATAAAATACCGCTCCTTTGGCGGAACAACCTAAGATCATCCAAAATCGAAACTATTGTTCGTTCAGAAATAATGACAAAAAGGAAAGAAAAAAATGGGAAGGAGGGTTGTTCCTTTAAAAGGAACGATAAAAAAATTTGGCGGAAGTGATGTTCCTATGGAAAGGAACAACAAAAATTCTGAAATGTTGTTCCTTTAGAAAGGAACAATAGAAAATGAAGGTGTTGTTCCTTCGGAAAGGAACAACAAAAATGAAAAAGTGTTGTTCCTTCAAAAAGGAACAAGAAAAAATGAAAGTGTTGTTCCTTCGGAAAGGAATAGCAAAAATGCATAAACACTATTCCTTTGGAAAGGAATGGTAGAAAATGAAAGTGTTGTTCCTTTGGAAAGGAACAACAAAAATGTGAAAGTGTTGTTCCTTCGGAATTGAAGGAACAACAAAAATGTGGAAATGTTGTTCCTTCGAAAAGGAACAACAGAAAATGAAAGTGATGTTCCTTCAGAAAGGAATAGCAAAAATGCGAAAGTGTTCTTCCTTCAGGAAGGAACAGTAAGAGTACGAAACTGTTGTTCCTTCGGAAAGGAACAACAAAGTGTGAAAGTGTTGTTCTTTCGGAAAGAAACAAAAAAAAGCAAAACTGATGTTCCTTTGGAAAGGAACAACGAAATACGGAAGTGTTATTCTTTTGGAAAGGAACAGCAAAAAGGGGGGAAAATGTTGTTCCTTCGGAAAGGAAAAACAAAGTGTAGAAGTGTTGTTATTTTGGAAAGGAACAACAAAAGGGCAGGAATGTTGTTCCTTCGGAAAGGAAAAACAAAATGCAGTAGTTTTGTTCGTTCATTAAGGAACAGCAAAAAGGCGGAAATGTTTTTCCTTCAGAAAGGAACAATAGATTGCAAAAGTGTTGTTCCTTCGGAAAGGAACAACAAAGAGACAAAAATGTTGTTCCTTCAGAAAGGAACAACAAAATGCAAAAGTTTTGTTCCTTCGGAAAGGAACAGCAAAAAGGTGGAAATGTTGTTCCTTCGGAAAGGAGCAGCGAAATGAAAAAAATGCAAAAATGCAAAAATCTGTAAAGAAAGTAGTTTATACAAGCAGAAAAGAAAAACTTATGTACAAAGTTTAAAAATAATGAAACTATTTAGTGAACCAATGCCAAGGAAGGATTATTTTCCTCAGCAAGAATCTTCATATCAGAATCTTCCCGAGGCTGCTAGTAAAATGATTCCTGAGTAAGCGGTTTGTGGTACAGTCGCACTCGGTGGCCATTTTCTTTAAAGGTATGTCCAAATCCGTCAATAGTAGTCAAAGTAATGGTTCTATTGTCATGCACTTTCTGGATTTCATGCAGTCCAGACCATCGAGTTTGCATTTTTCCCGAAAAATCATGAAACTTGGAGTCATATAGGAGTGCCCAATCTCCTTCATGGAAGATTTTCTTTTTGATAAGGGCATTGTTCTGTTTTGCTCTCTGCTGTTGAATTAATGCAGTGTGTTGAAGAGCCGAGAGCCTAATTTCATCTATCTTTTTAATTTGCTATGATCTGTTAGTCTGGGCCTTAATTTAAATCTAGGCTAATCTCCTGTGTTGTTCTTAATGTTTGTATTTCGAACTCTACTGGAAAGATGGGTTCCTTTCCAAATACTAGCTGATATGGTGAATAACCAGTGGTGTTTCTCGACGTAGTTTGGTATGCCCACAAGGCCTTTGGCAATCTTGAAGCCAAATCACACCTATGTGATGCAATGGTTTTTGTCAATATTGCCTCTATCACTTTATTCATGCTATCTACTTGTCCATTTGCCTGTGGGTGATACAGAGTGGTAATTTTATGTTGAATGTGATAATTTTTTAATGTTGGAGCGATTTTACTACCTACAAACTATGGTCCTCCGTCCATGATTATGTCCCTTGGGAGGCCATATCACACAAATATTTTTAATAGGAAATGAATCACAAAGTCCTCTGTAGCTCTTGGAAGTGCCTCTACTTCAACCCATTTGGTAACATACTTTATTGCTACTAGAATATATGTTTTCTAATTTGATGATGGGTTGATCGAACCAACAAAATTGAGCACCCAACTTTTAGATGGTTCAATTACTAACTGTGGGTTTAAAGGAATTTTGTCAGCCTGTCCAGGGCATCCTACTCTTTGGAAACTGTCAAAGGCTTGCACAAACTTCTTAGTGTCTTTAAAGAGTGTGGGCCAGTAATAACCTGTTTGCAAAATCTTGTGACCAGTCCTGCGATTTGCGAAATGTCTGCCGCATTGTCTGTCATGACAAGCTTTTAGAATTTCAAATATTCTGTATTCATGGATGAATCTTTTGATGTGCATATATGCCCCTGTATGAAATGGGTAGGCCCCAATCCAAGAAAATCAGGTACTACGTTGCACAATCTGTTTTTGTTCATTGGGGGTTAAATTCTTTGGTAATTTTCCTATTGTTAAATAATTTGCAACATCAACATACTAGGGTGTCTTGACAGTAACAACAAAAAAATGTTCATCTGAGAATTGATCTTTGATTGCTGCTGCATCCACTAGCTTCGACATTCGTGAGAGAAAGTCAACTACAGGATTCTCTTTTCCAGTTCAATATTTTATTGTGATGTCAAATTCCTGGAGTAAAATCAACCATCTTGTTACCCTACCATTTGTAATAGGTTTATTTGCTAAATATTTATGGCAGAGTGATATGTATATTGCAACTCATGTTTATTTGCTAAATATGTGATGGATATGTTGCAACTCATAGAGTGATATGGCTGCATGTGATCCCTCAGCCCCCCTAGCTCAAAGTTTCCCCCTACTGGAGGTCTCTGCATGAGTAGATGTCTCTATTCGATCTCCTCTTAGCTCCACCTATTGTGGCTGCTCCACAACCTCCTGAAGTTGCTGCACCAATCGTGGCTCCCCCACAATTGTCTGAGACTTCTTCTGGCTCTGCATGTTGAGAGGTAATATACCCTCCCTCTCAACCACCAAGTATCCATCAGTTTCCTTGCTGCTCAAGGCTTTTCACGCATCTTGAACCTCAAGAGCATACAGGTTCTTGACCAGTGAACCAATCTCCTTCACCTGTCTAGTGATGATGTGTCTAAGGAAAACCTTTCCCTTACCGAAGACTACATATAGCCTCTGTCTTCCAGCATCAGAATCGACACCAAGTTTCTCTTCCGTCCTAGTACATACTTGACATTAGTCAAGGTAAGGTGAATTCCATGCTCCCTCTGAAAAATAATCGTACCTACACCTGAGACACTATACTTCTCATCCTCACCCATCCCTATGAGTATCTGGAGATCTTTCTCCTCCAAAGTACTGAACAAACTTTTGTCATCGGACATGTGGAAAGAAGCTCCACTATCATGAATCCAACCACTTCCCATCATGGATGAAACCATGCATGTGAAGAGTGTGAAATCCAACTCAAACTGTGAAGCAAGTGCCTCACCTTCAGGTCATTCCCTAGATTCCTTCTTGGATTTCCTCCATGGGAAATTTGAGGCATAATGACCCACCTCATGACAACGAAAGCATCGCACTTTTGATTTGTCAACCTTCTTCCCATCATTGGAAGAACTGGATTCCGAAAGAGAAACCTTCTCCTTTCCCTTCTTTGCCTTACTTGCTAAGGCACAGTTCTCCTCATCATGCATAGATGAAGAACTGTCTCTGGTGTTCCACCTGATCTCCTCTTGCTCAAGATTTGACCAAAGTCCCTCCCATCCTGGCAATTTCTCCCGACCATTGACAGAGTCCTGATAGGAATTCCAACTCTTCGAAAGACCAAGGAGAGCCAAGCTCACCAAGTCCTCATCATCAACAGTAACCCCCACACTTCCCAGCTCATCTCGACAATGAGTGAACTTCGTGAGATACTTGGGCATACTGTCACCCTTCTCGCATTTGATGTTT
>APFE030687900.1:1897-55171 GCA_000404065.3 Pinus taeda
ACTGGCTCAAATCTCCTTCGCTGCTTGGCTGCCTCCGCTGCTCAATACCTGCTCAAGAACTGATGATAATTCCAAGGAAACCACGTATTTACTTGGAAAAATCACGTGAGCACAAGCTACAATGTGGGCAAATACGTGGGCAAACTCATTCGCATACTCAATCCCTTGATTGTGCAAGATCTGATGCACAACTATAGTCACAACTGATAGCAATCTGATTCTCTAACACCTGTCCCTGCTGAACTGAACCATGCACTGACATGCAACTGAGTTAACTGATGTATTGATTAGTTGTATTATGAGTTAATAACTTGTGAATTAATTAATAACTAATTCACCCCAACTCATCTCTAGTCTATTTGCCAGTTAGACTAAATACAACCAGTTTAACAAAGCTAAACTGAACACAACTCCATCAACTGCACCTCCAGTCCACTAAACTCAACTCACTTGAGTTCTAACTGAAGTCCTGCATGCAAATATTAGTCATCCCATAGGTAACCACGTATTTACTTCTGGGATCTGCATGTACCACATCCGTAGCTCATCCTGAAGTGCTCCAAGAGAATAAGACAAAGTTTATAGTCTAAATATTATTATGAGCTAATAATATTTGACTGTTCTATATTAAGACTGAGCAGTCACTCCGCTGTGATCTAAAAATAGAAGTCCATCTATTTTTCCCAATTTGACCAATCATCCATAAACAACAACCTGCAATCTATAGACATGATCCATATGTCTAAAAATAGACATAGTCTAAAAATAGACTTGTGCCAAAAATAGCCTGCGGGCCCACTTAGTGAAGGAGACTCTTTTCACTAAGCTCCATCATCTTGTTGCAATCTCAACAGCGCACACAAATGGTCAGATTTGTCGGCGAACCCTCAACTACAGAGTATGAGTAGGAATGTGGCAGTTATCGAACCCCTACTGCTAGATCTGAATGGTGGATCTGATTGTTGCGATTGCTACAGAACCCAAATTGCTAGATATGGATGGTGGATCTAATAGATCTGACTGGCAGATTTGATAGATTTGAATGGCGGATCTGATTGTTGCTGCTACGGCAAAACCCCCCTACTAGATCTAATCTGGCCAAGATGATGTGCGATCCAAAGAGAGACACGGGAACTATGGTCTCAAGGAGTGTTAGGTGCTACAGATCGCAATATACATAAGGGTCTGACAGTAATAGTCGGCCCAATCTTTCAGGGCACTAACCAAGGAGGATCAACCATACCCTTAGTTGTACAACCCAACTACCCTATCATATGCGCGAGTAATCTCCCCGAGTGTTGTTCTCGGTGTACTGTAGCAGCAAGACAGTCAACGGTTTATCTATGGCGAGGTTTCAAGAGAGCCTAGGGGGCTTCCGATATACCCAGAGGGTACTTGGAAGATAGTCCGTGTGTGGTTCTGTCTAATGCGCTACTACTCGAAGGGGTACCCACAGGGGTTACAAGGGAGTCCAACAAGCATGACCACCTCTTGTATTTCATGCGTGCATGCCTCCCCAAATCCGTAGGTTTATGCGCTCAATGACAAATCCCATGGTTTAAGACGCCGAAACACGTCTCTAGCCAATTTTTTTTTCTTCTAAAAATGGAGATCCCATTGGCCCTGGAAAGTGCTCTGATACCACTTGTTATGCTCTTGACTTGCAAGAAGATACCAGAATACCAAATATGCGAGAAATATACCCAGAACAGAGAACAATAAGAAATAACCGCAAGTATTTTATTATTCAAAAAGGAAAGCAATGTTCACTTGCCTCTTCGAGGGGGCAACCTCCAATAGAGTTGGGCTCAATTACAAATTAAGACACAACGCTCCTCGAGGGGAGTCTCTATCCTTTATATAGGATTCATACATGCAATACCATGGGTCAATACCATGGTTCTTATTAATACCATCTATCTAATACCATGGCCCATTTGCAACTAATTGTGGTCCCTTCTTTAAATGCGGGTCAACCACTTACAATTATTAATATGGGCTTTATTGACTCTTTACTTAACTATAACTATGACTCGATCCTATAACATAAATAAGGGGGTTAGAGTTGGACCCTAACACGGTACAATCCTCACAAATGCTCATAGGAAATCTTGGCTTCTCTCTAGCCTTCCTCTCTGCCATCCAAGCTCCTATTTCCTTGCGATATTCCTTGTGGATGATTTGCCTATTACCAAGTGGAAAAACAAGCCTTCAAAACTGCGCAATCCTCAAGAATGAATCCTTGACTGCATGCATGAGTTTTCTCCATGAGAAAACACATGCAATTGATAGTACACTGTCCTTGAACATTAATCTCAACTAGGTCTTTCTCAGAATAGACATGCGTGAGTTTCTGATGAGGGAATCTTCAGTTAACTGGAGTAGCACTAGTTGAGTGCATTAATGCATCAACTGACTATTAAATCACTATTATCTCCTCAAACAATTTGGAACTAATTTAACTGGACTTAACTCAATAAGCTGAGTTAACTAATTACAACTCAAATATAACTCAATCTTATCTCCTTAATTTAAGGGATAACTCTTGCATGACTTTAGAAAGACTTCTAACTTGAATTTCTCCAACAAATTAATTAATTATTTCCAAGTAGCTGTTAAGACTAAATTCGATTTTAATTCACAATTTAATTCAAGGACAAATTAAATTGGAATATTCTTGTTGCCATATTTCAACACTCTCTCTCAACAAGAAAGGGATTATCTGACACCCTGATCCTATCTCTATGGAACTCGAATTTACACTTTGACAATGCCTTTGTCAAAATTCCAGCATCTTGCTCCTCTATCGAAATATACTGCAACAACATGATCCTCTCAACTTGTGAAAAGCCATGGGAAACAAATCTTGCCTTATGCTTCTCCACACTACCGTCAGTAGCCTGCTTTACCTTGTAAAGCCAACGGGAACTCACAACTGACTTGTTCTCTGGTCTCGGAACCACGTCCCAAACACTGTTACGAACTATGGATTCATACTCCTCCACCATAGCATAAACCCAAATCGGCTGCTGCACTGCTTCCTCAAAGGAAGATGGTTCGGTCTCAACACATTCCCCAGCAAGGGCCATGTATCCAGTGTAACTATCAGGTGACCTCCTCTGTCTACGCTAAGAAGATGGTGCTCCCACATTCTCTCTAGCATCCTCCAACAATCTGTCAGCTTCTCTTGTGCACTTTCGTCCATCTCTGGAAGACTCTACTTGAGTGGATATCTCCACTCCTGGAACCTCTGCATGCGGCTACTCCACATTAGTCTGAGGCTCCTCCTCCTTAGGAACCAACAGTTATTCCACAACTTGTAGTTGGAGCTCCCTCTTAAGGGAAACTCGCGTGGCCTTCTGCTCATCAAACTTGAGATCTCTGCGAACCACTGTCCTCTTACTGGTAGGCAAGTACACTCGATAGTTATGAGGTGTATCAGTGTACCCCACAAATATCCCCAACTCTGCTGTTGGCTCAAGCTTCTTTCATGCATCCTTTGTCACATTGCAATATACTGATGAGCCAAATATCTTGAAGTGACCCACATCTGGTCTCTTACTGGAGAAAGCTTCCTCTGGTGTTTTCATCCCAAGTATGCGATGCGGGATTTTATTCTGCAAATAGACCGCTGTGTTGCATGCCTCAGCCCACAAGTGAAGTGGTAGGCCTTGGTCATGCATCATTGCCCGTACTTCCCCTACAATAGTTCTGTTCTTCCTCTCAGCCATCCCATTCTGCTGTGGGTTATGAGGTGCCGTAAACTCTCGTTTAATTCCTTTTGTTGAACAGAAGCCCTTAAAATATTGAGAGACATATTCTCCACTATTGTCACTTCTCAAGGCCTTGATTTTCTTCCCTGACTATTTCTCGACCAAAGCTTTGAACTCACAAAACTTTGTGAAAGTTTGGCCCTTCTTCTACATTAAATAAGTCCAACATTTACGAGAATAGTAATCAATGAAAATCACATAATACTTTTGCTTCGCTGTGGATGTCGTCGAGAATGGTCCACACAAATCAGTATGAACTGGCTCTAAGATAGCCTCTGCTCGACTGTCTCGATCATGAAAGGAAGAGTTGGTGTACTTTCCCAAGGTGCAACCTTTGCATGTGTCAACTTTCTCAAGTTTACCTTTGGGAAGTCTTGTAGATATCTCCTGGATTATCTTCAAAGCCCCATGATGCAAATGGCCCAACTGCCTGTGCCACAACTCACCAATGTCTTGGATTTACACCAATTCTTCTTTCATACTTAGTGATGCATAATCATCTACCTCTAGTTTATAGAGATTCTTCACACGAATCCTTATCCTCTTGGTCTGACCCATGGCTATGTGTCTTAGGAACACCTTTCCTTTACTGAAGACAACATCGTAGCCTTTGTCCTCCAACATCGTGACTGATACCAAGTTCTTCTTCAGTCCAGGCACATACATCACATCTGTCAAGGTGAGAGGAGCTCCATGCTCTCTCTGAAAAGCAACCATTGCCCACTCTTGAAACACTATACCTTCCGTCGTCACCCATCTCTATGCACATCTTGAGGTCTTTCTCCTCCAAGGCACTGAATAAATTTTTATCACCGGCCATGTGGAATGAGGCTCCACTATCAAGATACTAGACACAACCCATCATCGATGACACCATGCATGTGATGAGGGTAAATTCCATTTTGAATTGAGAGGCTAATGCCTCACCTTCCGAGGATCCCTTCTTGGACTTCTTCGATGGGAAATTAGTTGCATAATGTCCCATCTTATGACAATTAAAGCATCTTACTTTAGACATGTCACCCTTCTTCTTAGCATGAGAAGAATTCGATTTGAAATGGGAAGCCTTCCCCTTCCCTTTCCTTCCCTTACTTGTTAAGGCTAGATTTTCTTCATCATCATTCTTAGATGAAGAACCATCTCATGTGCTCCTCCTGATCTCCTCCTACATAAGATCCGACCACAGTCGTGCCCAATCCGGTAGTTTCTCCCTTCCATTCACAAAGTCCTGGTAGTTATTTCGACTCTTTGGAAGGCCAAGGAGAGTGAGGCTCACCATATCATCATCGGCGGTAGTTATTCCCACACTACCAAGCTCATCTCTGCAGGTGGTGAGCTTGTTTAGATATGTGGAAATAGTATCGCCCTTCTCCATCTTGATTCTTCAAAGCTTATCCTTGAGCGCCAATTTCCTATGGTCACTACTCCTCTGGTAGAGGTCCTTCAATGTCTTCCACATTGAAAATGGAGTATCCTTCCCATGGAGACTCGAGACAATATGGTCTCGAACTCCATCAAGGATGATCCATCTCGCCTTCTCCACACACTTCTTCCATTCAACGAACTCTTGTGCATTAGTTGAAGCTAGCTTTGGGATTTCTTGATCAATGAATTCCTTCAAGCCATTGAATTCTAATACATCCTCCATTCTATATTTCCATGCTATGTAATTCGAGCTACCTTCCAAGGCATACTCGAGTCTCAAGCCATAGAACGCCATTGGCAACCTTGAAGTATGATATGAATTCGATTTGCGCCTGCAACCCTGAACTTCAAACTTCGAATTCTCTTCTCAGTATATTGTTCACAGCTCCGATACCATGTAGAAAATCTGTGATAGGTTAACCCGATAATGCAATATAAATCAAAGAAGAATACTATAACCTACTTCTACTATCAATTTGCAGAAGCTTAAAGATCGAGCTGAACAATATAACCAGAAGAAGAAGAATCACTGGCAAAATACACATGAAAATAATTTTGGGAAAGTCTCAGATAAAAACCCCACACTATTGTATTATCATACATGGTGGAAATACATACGAATTTTACAAAGCCTTAGCTCTCACAGCTAGTCAGCTCTCAGTACAATCCTCACAGATGCTCACAGGCAATCTTAGCTTCTCTCCATCCTTCATCTCTACCCTCCAAGCTCCTATTTCCTTGCGTTGTTCCTTGTGGATGATTTGCCTATGACAAAGTGGAAAAACAAGCCTTCAAAACTGTGCAATCCTCAAGGATGAATCCTTGATTGCATGCATGAGGTTTCTCCATGAGAAAACACATGAAACTGATAGTACATTGTCCTCGAACATTAATCTCAACTGGGTATTTCTCATAATAGACATGCATGAGTTTCTGATGAGGGAATCTTCAGTTAACTGGAGTAGCACTAGTTGATCGCATTATTGCATCAACTGAATGTTAACTCACTATTAGTTCCTCTAATAGTTTGGAACTAATTTAACTGGACTTAAATCAGTAAACTGAGTTAACTAATTACAACTCAAATATAACTCAATATTATCTCCTTAATTTAAGGGATAACTCTTGCATGACTTCAAAAAGACTTATATCTTTAATTTCTCCAACTAATTAATTTAAAATAAATTAATTAATTATTTCCAAGTAGCTGTTAAGACTAAATTCGATTTTAATTCACAATTTAATTAAAGGACAAATTAAATTGGAATATTCTTGTGGCCATATTTCAACACACATAACACCTCATCCGTGAGGGGCTTGATGCCGTATGGAAGGTGACATTGTTGGCTCACGCGAAGTTCCCGTCCATGGTGAAGCCACCCGATGGTGTACGGTTGTGGGTGTGTTGTGATGTGTAAGCCCATACTCTTCATAACCTCTATTGAAATGTGGTTCTTTTGTCTTCCACTGCTGTCAATGAACTGTACCCACATATGGGAGTGGAAGAGGCGCTCCTCCTCCTCTAGATCTTCAGGTTCCTCCTTCTGGATCTTTGTGGTGGCAACAGTGGCGTTGGGCTTTGCATCGATAATTTGCTTCCTTTTGTCATTCCCCTTGTCAGATTCTGACTCAAAGTCAGAACATGTATCTGATTCTGAAGCCTTCAACTCGGCCACCAATGAATGCTTGGATCGACACTCACTTATGTTGTGAGTGGAGCTCTTATGGAACTCACTCCACTTTCCTGTGTCCTTCTTCAACTTCATGTTGTTTTTATTTGCTTGCATCTTTGGTGGGTTGTCCTGGGTCGCCTTACCTTGGATTTGTCCTTTGTTCTGCGGTTTGGGGCACCCTTCCCTTACTTCAGATTTGCAGATCCAAAGTCTCGTTTCTTCTATTTAAACTTTTTCTTGATATTGATAGCGTATCGGCATGTCGTACTAAGTGAGGAGATGTCCAAGAACTCCATTTCGTCTTGGATGTACCTATGTAGTCATCCATAGTACTAGAGTACCAAATGTTTCTCAGAATCCTTGATACCCAACTTCGTTCGAAGGGTGTGAAAAACATTGGTAAATTTCGACACATCTTGGTCCCTTCCCTGTCATAGCATGGTCCACTTTATGTATTTATCCTCATAACTCCTGACAGGGTAGTACTACTCCTTGATGGCGTCCTAGAACGAATTCCAAGTGGGTGCGACTGAAAATAGTGAGGTCATACTTTCATCCTTCTGCTCAAAGTAGGTTTCCCACCAATCCTTGACGTGGGGGGCGACTTTGAGAAGGGCAAAAGTATTATTTTCCTGGCTGGAAAGATCATGAACAGAAAAATATCCTTCTAACATATTTAACCATTTATCTACGACAACTGCATCTATTTGGCCCTCAGATATGGGAATGTCAAAGTTTACTTGTATCTTAAAAGGAGTGGAGTTTCTAGAGTGGCTTTTGGATGTGGATGCGCCACTAGTGGGCAACCATTGAAGGATCTGGGCAAAGTTATCCATCATCGCATTCCTTTATTTTTCGAGGACCTCCTCGAGAAATATTCTAATAGGATATCCTACTCCTTCGTCTTTCTTTTCTTCCCCAATGGGAAAATTTTGGGGTTTGCGAGGCTGATCTTGCAAAGGTTCAACCAGGTTGAGCCCTAACTCCTTATATCTCGACCTCGTTGGGGACATGAAAAGAAAAACAAAGAAAGAGTAGGCCACTCTGATACCATTGATCCAAATTAAATAGTAACGCAACAAATTATAGATATAACCATAAATACAGAGATGCAGTAGAAATAACACTTCATTTCATTAATATCAAATATTGAAATATGCTTATAAACAAAATGGGAATAAGACTAGCTCGGGCGATGGTAGCTTATCTCCGACAAGAGATGAGGTAGCTACATTCCTATGAATTGTGTTACAACGAGGCTCAAAGGCCTATTTATTATTGAGAAACAATGGAAAACCCTAAACATCCAAAAACGTAACCCTAGGAGATGAAGCACCAAACTATGGGCCCCGTTTGGGTAAATTGTACATCAATTTCCTGGGGTCGTAACTTTGGCATATGATCTATGTTTGACGTGCACAATACATCATTAGAAAGATCTATCCAAGGAATACAACTTTTGAATGGCCAACATAGGTCAAATACCCTTGTTGGCCCCGATTTTACCCAAAAACGTCATTTAGGGCTTCAAAACGGCTCTGGAAGTTCAGGACTCGAAAAACTGCCAAAAATAGTAAATTGTGCTATAAATAAGGAAACTAAAAAATTGAAAGAAAAAATGGTGGGGGTCCAAGTGGAATAGGCGGGTGGCCACCAATATCCACTTGGATCATCTCTTCCCTGCATTTCTATATGTATAACGTTGTCAGGCACATAATCATCGATAAGCCAAAATTTGTTGTTTCTCAATGCATAATCAAAATTTCAAAATGATCCCTAGCCTCTTAGGTTAGGGTGTTTGCTACCTTAAGAAGAAAATCTACTTTCTCCATTCTTTGTTTTTTGCTTTTCCTGGTTTCCATAAGACCTTTCCCCTTGTTTGCTTTATCTTTGTTCTTTTTAGAACCTACATTCTTTTTTCTGTTGATTGTAAGGTCCTTTAATGGCATGTTGTTTACGTCAATTACCTCCTTGGCCAATTCCATATTTCTTCTCAGCTTTATTTTCAACCTTAATTTGTTTGTTGGCCTTGTATGGGGTATTTTGCCTCCTTTAAAAGTTTTAGACAATGGAGTTTCTTCAACTTGACTCTCAATTTCAATTTCCTTGCCTTTACTATTTTCTAGTAAATTCTTGTTTGCACGGGATGTTTCAAAGGTCGAACTTATAGCCTGAGGAGAATTGATAGCACAGTGTAAATTTTTAGGGGATGCGGGGTCTAATTTCTTGAGCCTAAAACTTCTCCTTTGATCAACTTTAGGGATTCTAGGACCAGAGGATGATGAAAGGATATTTGTGTCATTTTGGCTAGGGGTTGGCTCAGTGGGGGCTCCTAGATGAGTCTTCCTCCCCTATTTAGTAATTTTCTTCCTTCCTCTTAGAGCTTTAGGGGGTTGAGATTGAAAACCTCCCCAAAACAAGAAATGACTCCAAGCTCTCCCTACTTTGGCCAGTTGGTTTTAAATCAACAATTTGATAAGAGATTTATGGTAGACAAAATGAGGAGAAGGATCGATTTTGGTTCTAAAATGAGCAACCATATGTTTTAAACTTTCCAGTAAATAGAAACAAGTGTTCATCCTAACCTGACCTACTAAATGTGCTAGGAAATGAAAATGATAGAGATTTACCCGATTGAAACATCCTTCACAAGTGAGATAGGACTGGGTTATTCTCAGCAACCAATTCCATTTGTATTGCAAACAAGCTCTCTGAACCCCCTCTTTCCACTTTTTATTTTTTAACTCCTCCTTGAAGAAAAATGACACATCGATCCCTGCTAATACATGGCTCCTAAGAACCTGCTCTCCATCTGCAGGTAGGGTCGTAGCCTCTGCTATTAGCTCCTCCATAAATTGGAAAGAGAGTCCACTGATTTCCACCTGATTTCCATCAAAACCCTGAGCAAACACATGACACATGATCTACGACATCGTAATAGTTTGTGCATTGATGTAAGAATTCCTCCCACCCTACTTGCTGAAATTGTTGTTGGATGTTGGGATATATCATCAAAATGTCAGGCAGCTTGGGCTCAACTTTGTTAGCCTTGCTGCTTTTTCCCATTTTGTTGTGTGCCCAAATGGAGGAAACTTACGAGGATTTGATCTTGGATTTCTGTGGAAAACTTGGATGCAATCTTGCTAGGCGTAACCAATTTCAAAGCTAATGATAAAAATTACTAACGGTGAAGTGACTTAACAACAGGTGAATAATTATAGTTGGGAATATTTGCTTTAAAATCGAGATGATTATTAAATTAACCATATCCCATGACAATTGAAAACATTGATTTAACAAGTACTTACTCTTTTGAGCTGGACATGCCACATTTCCAAAAACCATCATTTTCGTTGCTGACGTGGCCAACACAATTTAGAAAAACAATTTTTGAAAATTATTTTGGTGCTTATAGTCGGCATGTCAATTAAACCCAATATTTTGATAACCCCGTTGTCAGCGCATTGTTCTGAATAAAAACTGTGAAACCATCAATAAGCTGATAATCTCACTAACAACGATTTCCTTGTTTATTACAAATGAAAGATGTTGACACCAAAATTTGTCAACATTTTCATAAAGAAAAATGTGATAGCTGTTGGCTTCACAAGGATGTTGTTGATCACCGATGGAAGAAAGAACCCCATAGACCAGTAGCCTACTTCTTACAAAAAGGTTAGTTGAAAACAAAACTTTACTGACTCGGAAATAAAGAACTCATCTTTCAAAAGATGCTCTTTTTACAAAATATGAACTTGAAAAACATAACTGATTATAAAACAACTTTATTCTTTGATAAACATTATTAGAACCTTAGGGCCTTCTCTTTGGGCTTCTAGTTCCTCAAAATGCTCATCCACACCTGCAAGTTTTTTAAAAAATATATGGATATGTATAATGGAATCTGAAAATCATTCTTTCTTTAGGAGATGTAATTTTTTAGGAAATGCCCATTGACTAAACCTCCAAGCAACAATACTCCTTGTAGATCTTCTAATATGAAATTGTTCTTACCACGAAAAGTTGCAATTCTATATGGTCCTTTCCAAATGTTGTCAAACTTCCCATGGTTACCCTTCTCCTCAATTCGAGCATCCCATTTCAAAACTAAATCTTGTCCTTTAAAGTAATCGTATTTGTCTTTTTGTCAAAAATTTCTTGATCTAATATTGAACTTGTTGAGATTTTTCATAGAATTTCTCTCTATTTTCTTGTACCTGTATTAACTAATTTTTCCTCCTCTACAGATGATTTGGTTCTTCTCCTAATTCCTGTAAATATTTCATAACAGTAATTCCAATTGAAATAGGAAATGTTGCGTCAACACCATATATTAACTGGAAATGAGTAGTGTTGATTAACCTCTTAGCACTAACTCTATCTGCCCATAAGGAAACATTGAGTTTTGTATGCCAAGCCTGCTTGTTGTATTCTAACATCTTTTTAACAATTCCGACTAAACTTTTATTTGAGGTCTCGGCCAGTCCATTACCTTGATGGTAATAGGTTATGGAATAGCTAAGTTGATATGGTGGTCTTTGCAGAATTTTATTATTTTCTTGGATTTGAAGCACCGTGCATTATCATTAATAATTCTCTTTGAACAACCAAACCTAGAAAGAATGTTTTCTAAGAATTGAATAACCACGAGACAAGTAGCTTGCCTACTTGGGAGTGCTTTAATTCATTTTGTGAAGTAATTTGTCCCTGTTTAGATCCATATGTGTTGTGGTGACGATGTTGCATGAATTTCACCTATGAAATCAAGGCCCCATTGCTGAAAAGGTGACTCCACAGAGATAGGTTTCAAAGGTAGAGACATTAGTTTTGACTTACCCTCAAACAACTAACATTTATGACAGGCTTCTACTTCTTTCTAACATTAGAAAATAAAGTAGGCTAGTAAAATCCAGCTCTGAAGATTTTATTTGTTGTGGCCTTCCAGTAATGATGTCCTCCATAGTCTCCTTCATGAAATTATTTACTAATTTTATTGGCTTCATCCTCTAATAGGCAGTTCAATAAGCTACCCTGAGGCTCTTTCCAATATAAATAGCCATTTAAAAGACAATACTTAACAAATTTCAATCTAAAAAAACTAGCCTGGGTCTTATCTATTCCTGGTGGTACTTGTAGATTTTGCAGAATGTAAACAACATTAGCATACCAAGAACATTCTTTGAAACAATATTCTGCTTTAACCACTGATTCTTCACTTGGCAGATCTGATAATTCAAAAAATGATTTTATAACAAAATTGTTAAGATTTGTTTCAGTCATTAGTCTAGCCAAACCCTATCCTTTAATTAATTTGGTAGGCTTGATTTCCAAGTCAAACTCTAACATCTTAACAATCCATTTCCCTTTCCCGCCATCACTATTCGGTTGAACTAAAATACTCTTTACTGCAACATCTGGCACATAGGAAATTACGTGAGAATGCATTATAAAGACTCTAAAATCTTTAAGTGCCTTGATTAATGCATATGCATGTTTTTCTAGTATGTTGTATTTTAGTTCATAATATCTCAATGCATTGCTAAAAAGGGAAATAGGTTGTTCTTAACCTGCCTCATTCTTCTAAAGTAAAACACCAAAGATGGTGTGCTTAGAGGCAAAAGAAAAAATCATAAATTCTTTTGAGAAATTTGGACTAATGAGTAAAGGTGCTTGACCTAAAGATTTTTTTATATCATTAAAAGAACTCTTTGCTTGTTCAGTCCACTTAATCTCAATTCCTTTCTTAAGCATGTTTGACATTACTTTCAAAATTTCTGCAAAATTTGGGATAAAACATTGCAGAAAATTTACTTTACCGAGAAAAGGTTGCACCTCTTTCTTGTTTCTTGGTTGTTCAACCTTTTGTATTGTTGTCACTCTAATGGGATGTATTTGAATTCCATCATTTGATACTATGTGTCCCAACAACTTGCCTTCTTTCATAGAAAAATGGGATTTTTTTTTTTAGATTCAAAGAAACTCTAAATTTTCGTCATTTGGTAAAATTTGTCCTTAAATGTTTCAAATGGGAAGATTCTGATTTTGAGAAAACAATTATGTCATCTAGATAAATTACCCAAAACTTGTCTCTTTCATTAGCGAAAGTTATATCCATTGCATGCTGGAAGGTAGCTTCGATATTCATGAGTCTGAATGGCATCTTAGAATACATAAATATACCCCATGGTGTATGAAAAGTAGTCTTGTCCTAATCTTTTGGATTAAGCAGAATTTGATTATATCCTGAAAATCCATCCAGCATTGAAATCCTTTCCATCAACTACCTTTTGCAGAATGTGGTCCATTTTTGGTAAAGGCTAATTATCCTTTAATGAGACTTTATTTGAATTTTTGAAATCCACACTTATGCGGATCTCCTCGCTCTTTTTCCTCACTAGCACCAAATATTGTATCCAATTTGAAAATTTGAGTGGAACAATGATTTTTTCAGCTAACAGTGTTTTTACCTCTTTCTCGATCAACGACAACAACTTTGGATTGATCCTTCTTAACTTTTGTTTAAATTTTCATCTTCTTTGAGCGATATAGTATGTTGAATGAAAATCTTATCATACACTTTTAAATCTTCATATCTCCACACAAATACATCTATAATCTCTTTTAACAACTCTACATATTTTGGTTGTGTTCTTCCTTCAAAGTATTTAGAAACTTTGACCATCTCACCATCACTTGGCAGGATTCTTGGCTTAACTGCCACATCATTTAAATCAAATAATCTCTTTGAAGGAGTCAAGCCTCTAGGGATTATATTATTACTCAACTGAATAATATCTTCTCTAGAAATAATATTTAGAAATGTTGTTGTTTCAAAAAATTTCTCTGTGTTTTCATCTTCATCTTTGTCAATTGGAGTGCTAAGAATTTCATTTGTTCTTTCAAGAAACCTTTTAATTTGTTGGTCATCTTCAAACAACTACCAATGTTTAGTATTGTTTGGAATATAAGGCCTATGTTTGACATTAAGCTCATATTTCTTATGAGGATAAATAGGAATTCTGAATGCACTAGCAGTGGTTGATAAAGAGTTTAAAATTCCATTATCTTCTATGGGAACGAAAGAAATTTCATGCTTAGAGAAAAAAATTGAAAACAAATCCCATACCTCATTCTGGTAGGCCCTCATCCTCGGGTGCCTGTTTTGATAAGTGCCTTTGACTTGGTTCACGATTAGCTCTGAATCTCCAAAAATATGAATTTTCTTCGCTTTATGATCTCTCAAGAGGTTCAACCCGATAATTAGAGCTTCATACTTTGCCATGTTGTTTGTACAGACAAAATACAATTTCTATGAATGCAAATGACTAGTACATTTTGGCAGAACAATCCAAATTCTTGCCCCAAGCCCCTTCTCACAAGTGGAGCCATCAAAATATAAATTCTAGACTTCATCTGAAAACTCTTTATCCTGTTTTTGTTGAACATCAACCTCAACCTATTCTAATATTTCTTCATTAATACAAACATCATTAAAGAAAATATGTGATCATACCTTTGTGTATACTACATAAATGGGATGATTATCTAGCTGAGGTTTTTTGCTTACCTATAAGCCATTTGGACTTCTCAATACAATCTTTTCAACTCACCAAACAAGGGGATTGACGCATAAGTCATGTCCATCTGCAATGTTCCTCCTAGTCTTGTTTCCCAAGACCGAGACAATAGAATGTCGAACCTAGATGGAATTTTTGCTACCACTATGTAAATCATTATGCTCTTAACATGCATCTGTGGCAAAGTTACAACTAGGTCCTTTGTGAGACCTAAACATTTTACCTTTCTGGAATCAAATGAGAACATGTCTTTATAAGGTTTGGTAATCTAGAGCCCTAAATGGTCCATGACTGATTTTAACATCGCGTTGTGGGAAGCTCCAGAGTCTAACATAACATTATGAAGAATCATATCATGTATGTTTAGGCTTACATAAAAAGGGGGAACATCATCATTTATGCTAGTGACATGTGGGCCAAAAACAAATTCAAGAGCATCACCATCTAGATTTAGGGAATCCTGTGAATTTATATTAATCTGATCACTCTCTGAACTCAACCATTGTGAAGATTATTTTTCTATACTATTCATTTCTTAAAATTTTAGCAAAAGGAATGGAAAATTTTAACTTACTGATTTCATTTCCGATATTGAAAACTGACTGTGTTTTTTCCAATTCTTTAATCTCTTTTTTGGGTTCTTCTGCCTTTTTTGGGCTGTCCTTCTCAGGCTCCTTTGGTCTTTTGAGTATTTTCTTTCCTTGAATCAGCTTGTTGCTCAACTTTTATCTTTTGTGGCAGAGTCTTGATAGGAATAGTCGGACCCCTGAGATTGTATTGCCTTTGAAAATCTTCTACTGCATTATTATAACCCTATTGATAAACTATTGGATCACAAATGTTAATGTTGTCCTTCTCGCCTGAGCATCCAGTAGAAAGGTCATGCTCCTGCTTGGTAGCAAACACTTGTGTATCTTTATCATTAAAACATCTAATTTGATGCTGTTCTTCTTCAGTGACCTCCTCATCAAAAAATCCCTCCAGAAAAGGAGGTTGAACTTTAGCTTGTTGATCATCAACAACCTTCTGCTCTTTTGGACGATTCTAAGCCCCTTGAGACCTCCTGAAGTTTGGATTTCTCAACTGAGGTTTATTCTCAGTCTTGGAAGGAGTTAGCTTATCAACCATATTTCCATCATTTTCAACATCACATCAAATTTGATACCAAGTGAAGAATATGACTCTTCTTTGAACACTACTCTCTTGTCATTTTTCATTTTTTCCTTCTTAGCCAACAAATTGTTTCTACTATGATTTCATTACTCTACATTGCTTCCAAAGTGATAGGATTTCTTTCCTAGATTTGATAGGCCATTTTGGCATCAAAATCGTCACGATAATGTAACAAGGATACTCTTGGGAGAGGTTTTATCTCAGCTCGAAATGAATTGTAAATCTTGTTAAATCCAGCCATGAATTCTTGGACAGATTCCCCTAGATTCCTTTTTAGAGCGTCATATTCAACTAAAATCAGTAGGGGATTTTTCTTCACCTCCCATCTAGGGAAAAACAATTGTTCAAACTGCTGGAAAGTATTGATACCTGTTGCAAGTAAAGATCTGAACCATTTATTTACCTCTCATGATATGCTTTGTGCAAAAAGTCTCAATTTGACGTCCTCATGGTCAACCGCCTCTAGATCTATAAAGTCATTAATCTTGTCTACATGTTGTTGAGTTCTATAATACCCAGTACCATCAAAGAGAATCAAGAGTTGTCCATAATTTAAAGGGAGGTCATGTATTTGACCTCCAAGATCCAAAGGTTCATATCTAGAAGCCATGGGGCTGGGATATGAAATTACACTGACACTAGGAGTTAGGACAATGGATGTTAGAGGCACTGCGACTGTAATGGTAACAGTTGATGGAATAGGCTTTTGGACACCCACAGAGGATAGAGGAGTAGTTGAAGAAAATAAATATGGGATGAAATAAGGAAAATTTGGAGATCTAGCTGCAACTTCCTAGAGTTCTGTTGTAGCGGCTACAAACACCCTCCAAAATTTTGCCTTAGCTTCATTTTGGAGCCTCCCTACCAACCTTTCGTAGTAGTATGTCTTGCCTTGTCAAGTACACTAGCTTCAATGATTTTCTTGTAGAATGATAGCATGTCCATCAAAGCTTGTTGCATCCCCCTCACAAGTTGTTCACCAGATTTCGTCCAGCTGCAGGCTTAGCAGCTCCCTCAAGAAATTGTCCAATTCTGAAGAGGAACCAGTCTTCCCTCCAGAAATTGCGCAATTCTGTCTGGCAGCTTGCTGGGCTCCAGAATTGTGCAAATTTGCCTGTTACTGTTCACTGGGAAATTTACGCAATTCCTCCCAGCAAGACTGCTCAGTGCAGAAATTGCGCAATTCTAGGCAACACTCAGCTGCTCTGCCCAGAAATTGTGAAATCCCTTTGGGCAGTTAGCCCAGCTCCCTCCCAAAAATGCGCATTTTTTCCTCCCAGCTGAGCAGATTGTTGCATGTGCAGTTGAGTTGACCGGTTCCCTCCAGGATCGGGCAAAACTATTTTACATGCATGGGTTGCTCCTCCTAAGGCATCATGGAAAGGCATCCCTTGTTTTAGGGATCTATTTTTAGCAGCTAGAGGTTACATGCAAATATCATTTCATAAACCTCCCACCAAGTGTCACTTTCCCTAGATTTGTGGCATGTGCATCGCAACCTCGATTTTATCAAAACTCATCAACTGAACACTGTAGATCTCATTCCTCACATCTATTTTACAACTATGACATCCCACATTGCATCTAGGATTCGTCGGCACATTCAACTCAGTTGTTTTGGGGTAATCCCGATTTTCATGTCTTACGCTGCGTTTCAGGCGCTTTTTGTGTTTTGCTTGATATGAATGTTATCTGCTTGATTTCAGTGAGCGCTTGCTATCATTTTGATACATACTAGCTTGTATTAGCACCATTTCAATTTTTGTTAACATCTCACTATTGTCGAATGCATGAAACTGTTTTTGCATAGACGGTCGCCATTGTGGCGACTCGCTTCACACACATGCATGCCTTCCCGTTTCCTGAATCCTGCACTTGTTGTTTGCATGAATGGTCATTCACTCTTGTTTGCACTCATCTATCATGCATTCACACTTCTCATGTTTTTAGTCACCCGTTGGCCAGACTGGGATGCCTTGGCCCAGACCATGCCTTGCTCGACTAGCACTGCACATTTCTAGAAGTGAAGACTCTGCCTTCCCTCTAGAAATTGCACAAGTCTAGTAAGGCACTAACCTCCATGCTTGCATTGCACAATTCTTGAAGGAAGTGTCCTGTTGGCCCCAAAAACTATGCAATGCAGTTTGTTTGTTGCTTGTCACTACTGACTAAAATTGCACATTGCGCAGTTTCAGTCCTCAGTAGGCCAAGCTAGACTGTGCATTGTGCAGTTCCAGTAGACAGTCAGCCTCCTGGCAGCCGAACTGTGCCTTGTGTAGTTTTGGCAGTCAGTCTCCCGACCTCCCGACGAAAATTGTGTGACCTTCATGATCAATCACATAGGTATGTTGCAAGTTAGTTCTCAAGTTATTTTTGGTTTTTGACTGACAAATTTATTTCCATGAGTGTTTCCATGTCTCTAGGTATCACTGGTGTTCATCTTCCTCTCAGCAGCACAGGTACAACGGTTTCTAGGAGAGTAGAGTCGAAGACACCGTTTAGAACCCACTTGGGGATGTATTCGATCAAGTGTTTATGAACTTCCCTACCCACGAAGACATCAAGTTATTCATAGACAAGGACATCAAGATATGACGACAACAACATCATAGAAAGTAGCACCATGAAAAATAGTTGAAGGCAGCATACCAGATGCAACGAACGCAAGAGGAAGGTTGTTAACAACACAGAGGTAGAACAAAGTTGCAAGCTCAAGTAGATCCACTTGTGATGAAAGCAACTTTGGAGACTCAGGCTATGAGGTGATGGCACGACATGAAGATAGCACGAAGATAGAGAACATAATAGAGAAGGAGTTTCATGTGTTGAAGAAACAACTCAAGGAAGAACAAGAGATGCATAGACGAGAGAATGAGTTGCGGTAGGAACAGGTACAACAATGGACGCAACATGCACTCACGGATGAAACTGCGCCCATACAAGTTATAGATCCATCTCAACAACTCACACGGAGTAGACATGGTGAGAAGCGTTGTTGATCACATGCAAGGGAATTCAGTAGCATGCATGTCATTATGCGCACTCATGTGATCTCCCATTTGACACACTCACCATGTGAGCAAGTCCGACTTGAGCTGAACATGCAGTTGACAGTTGATGCGCATAACGACCAGCACACACTGGAAGATCAACACTGACACTATCCATCAGTGTATTTTCGATTCGACCACAACCAAGAAGACCATGCGCATGTTAGTAGACGAGTTGGATGGAGGAGCCACACCAATGCACCGGGATGCAACAGAGACAAGAGTTCGCTTCAACAAGATATCACCTGGAGCACATGCACACCATCACAGATGACCAAGCATGGCATCAACTCACCACCTTCACCATCACAAGCATGTCAAAGAGTTGGTCTCATCATAATGGATCAAGTGTCAATGATGTCTTGCATGGATTTCTCAAGCCATTTTGTCTCACATGGGCACATGTGCATTGTAATGTAACATCTTGTCAAGTGGAAGTTCAAGTGTCGATAGTTGGATGTAACATTAATATAGTAGATGAAGAGTCATGAGGGTAGATGAATTGTCACAAAGGGGAATGTAAAGGGTCACTCCACCCTTTGCTATAAATAGAACCTCATAACTCATTGTAAAGGCTTTTGGTCAGCCAAGCTTCCAATAGGACTATCTTAGAGAAATCTTGGACAGTGTTGTAACAAGCCTTGGCTTCTCCACTACGCAGAGCTAGTATATGTATTTGGAGGAGCAGGCAGTTGTGGCTGTAATGTTCCGCTGTCAGAACTAGTGGTTGGACATGGATGTATTGTATGGCTAGAACTTACACTTCTTAATATAACAGAGCCAACACATTTCATGCATATGTTGTATTGTATTCTATGCTATTTGGTTTACTCTAAATGATATATGTATTTGTTTGCTTATGCATGCATGTATGGACTATTCTGTATAAGTATGTATGAAAATTTCTTAAATGTGTTGTTGGTTTAGCCATCACTTTGGATTGCTCACTAACTTGCTTTCCAGCTTGTGATGCATCTTTGCTCGTGTGTTCCCTTCCAAGCCGCGTACTATTATAGGTTTCTAAGGGGTGCACTCACTTCACCCTTAATGTGTTAGAACCTCTCATGCACCTTCCTTGACTTACTGCAGTTGTCACACCCTTGCTACCAACAGGGACATCTTACTTGCCTCTGTGAGAAATCACGATCAAGGCATTACCGTACGACCCACTGTTGGGACTCCTACACCAAATGGTCTGAGGTCTAATTGGGACTTCTTACTAGGGAGATAGCCTTACATGTTGGCGGATCCAACACCATCCAAATTTTGGGGTTAGAAGGAGGGCCAAATGACGAGCTGAGTCCTCACATCTGTTTTGAATCTTTACATATCTATCGTGACTAACTACAGAGTTGCTCTTCCAGAGTGTATGTCTTATGGAAACAACTTCATTATCTTGGAAGATCTCTTAGATAACTTGTCACATAAAACATATGATGTTGGGGGCCACGTAGCCTTGGTTAGGCACGCGGTCGGCATTGTAGGCTCATGCGAAAGACATGGAATCTTTGAATAATACATGAGCTGTGCTCTATTCGTCTACACACTTCAAGGGCACCCAATGCACTGGTATGCCATGATGACCAAAAAATATATTCATTATCTTGCTCATCTGGTTGTAAAGATAGATCGTGCTTTTAATCACTTTAACCATAAAGCACTTGATCAAGAAATTCTGAAATTACGAAAAGTGCCCGATGAATCCATTGATTAGTTTTACACACGCTTTTGTAATCTTGCATACTGATTTCCCGAAGATGAAATTGATTGGGAATTTCTTTATGGAAGATTTGAGTATCTTCTTCGCATATCTGAAGCCCGCTCAACGCACTTCAGTGATGGAGTTGCACAATCATAGGCAGGCACAATTACTGTCATAAGTGACTATCTGTCTCCACCTCATCAAAGCTCCACCACCGCGGAGTGATGTGGGAGATCATGCACACACATATGTTGAACTGTCACATCCTCCCACCCCACCTGCTCTTGATATCTGTGTAGATTTGGCTTGCAAGCTTATGGTTGTCACGTGGATTCGTTCCTTCAACCTCCATCCCCGCTGTTACACAGTAAAATGTCACTGCCATCATGTCAGTCTCCCTACTGTGCTATAAACCACATTCACCCATACTCATGCTCCTCACAAATGGCTAAAAACCCTCTTTGCCTAAGTTAAATGGATCATCGCATCTGTTCATAAAATAACCGCGCTGACGGGCGGGGGCCAATGTATCTGCTGCGCTGCCAGCGCGGAAGCACACGTCTTTTTCGCGCTGGTCCCATTTCTACGAACAGCGCTCCCGCCGTTTGTCCTTTTCGCGCTGACCAGACCTCTTCTACATGGGTTTGCGATGTCAGCGCGGCAGTTCACGAGTTTTCCGCGCTGATCCTGTTTGGGTGAATTTGTTCTAACAACCAGCCTTCCAGATCCCTCCAGAACTGGTTGTTAGCATTGTTGAGGTCGCCATCCTTTCTCTGGCCTGTCTGTTCGACTGACCATCCACTTCTCTTGGGGGAAAGCTCATCCTTTACCTATTCATGGAGACTCCTTCTCCTTTATAAGCCTCCTCCATTGCCCATGAGCAGCTAGTTTTGGAAGATATAGACTTTGATTGAGGAATTCTTAGTGCATTAGTGCTTCTCTTTGTAGGCATTTGGTGTGTTGTGTGAGGATTGCTTTGAGCTTGAGGAAGGTCATGAGATTGTTGCCTTGTATGTGAGAGAGAGACCTCTTTGATTTGGGAGATTTTCTCCAAAGGTGAATGCTTGGAAGACATGCTGGCTGGACCCTCTAGAGAAGGACTCAACGTCAGGACTTCGGTTGTACCTTACTCTATTTTCTGATTAATAAAGATAGATGACCACTCTTATGGTTCCATTTCCATTTGTCCTATGAATGATTAATGTAAATTGTATCCTTCCTTACTGATACATAGTTGTTTTTAAGTAGATTTTACGCTCGTGTTTGCTCTCTCTTTGCCTGTGCAGGTGTTCGTTTGTGGGGATAGCGGAGAATTGTGATCGGCTGGAGCGAAGGAGCGAGAGGATCATCTCTTCGACAAACATAGCGTTGGAATCCAAGTAGGTTTCTCTTACCCAATTGTTAATTACAACTAGGAACCTGCAGTGTGGCATTGTTTGATTGTTGCTAGACCCCCTTTGGGCTAGTATGGATTGCCTCTATCCGTAGAGGGGATTTACCTCTCCAACAGCGGTAGCTCAGTATGAGACTCAAAAAGCCAGGGCATTATTGGAAGACAAGCCTGAGTTGGGTAATAAATTGATTCACTTTTTAAATACTAGTACTAGTGACCAGTTGATAGCATTAAACATTCAGAACAGAACAGAGACTATTGTAAGAGTCAATAAGGTGCTAACCATGAAGAATTTTGTCCAAACCATAGAAAGGAAGTGCCAAGAGATGCAAACAGAGGTACAAGCCTTCAGAAAAAGAATGGAGATCTACAGAGCAGAGGTTTACCCAGCCTGGTCACTAGCACCGGAAAGCTGTTAAAGCAGGAGCAGTATGCATACAGGCTACATACTTACGTACAAAATCAGATCACTGCATCATCAAGCAACACAAAATAAGCAATCCCTCCCATAGGGCAGAGTTTATATAGTAAGCTAGAAGATCTATTTTACATTGAACATGAAATAAAACATCTCTTTCTAGTATGGCCGACTTATTATACATATACTGAAGCTGATGAAACATTATTCAAATTAAGAAAGCATCAGTTACCACCAGAAGATTGGTGGCAAAGCTTACTTCAGATTCTAAAATAGTTTCAATTCTCTTCATATTTTTGCGTGCATAAGAAAATTTTATTATATGGCTCGGCTACCAGAAGTTCAAAAGTGATAGTGGGTGGAATGCGTGGAAAATTCTTTTTCAAAGGCACGTACCAGGTGGCACACGGCAGCACTACAGGATGATGCATCAGCACATCGGTTATCAACTAACTTTCTCAGTCCAAGATTCAACAACAATCAGGACACCTACAACGGCTAATAAAACACATTTTCTTTCTCAGTTATTGTTGTGCGTTTTTTCTCCATAACAATTATTGTTTATGTCAGAGTAGATGGACACAGTTAAGTCCAGATATTTCCCTATGGGATATTTTGTAAAGAACTCCTATATATACTTCTAAGGCAGATATATTGGGGGTTGGTCTTTGTTGGTTTGATGTTTTGCCTGAGCAAAGACTCGCACTGTATATGTGATAATTTCTATAATCAAAGATTGCTTAAGAGCTCGGAGAATGAACTGTGTACTTTGTTTAATGGTTGAAGAGTGACTATGGAATTCTTGTGCTGATACATGACTCAATAAGTGCTTCTCACCTTTGTTCTTCCATTCATATATCATTATCTAAGTAGCAGAAAGAAAGAATAGCTTAGAACTTGTTTAATCACACTCTATGCTCAATTTCTGCTGTTTCTTTATGTTTTCATCTGTTTTAGGCATAAATATGAGTTCCATCTGGCTCATATTTTCCCTGATTCAGCATGTATGATAGTTATCCAGGGATTCTTAACTTCCCCTAGATAGAGCTCATTCTCCTTCCCTTTGTTAAGCTGTTTGAGAGATTCTTAATTGCCTCTCATTCCTTACATTTCACCCCATCTGTTTAGCTTGAAGGTTGTTTCATGTACAGCTACCCTGCTCCATATTCCTCTTGTGATCAAGAAAGCCTACATGCGGCCTAACTCCTTGACTCCATGCCCAATGGTTTGAAACTTACCACCCTATGTGTGCATCTCTGCTTGAATGCATCTTCCTTCCATTCAAACTCCAACCAAACCCAAACAAAGCCCATTGAACCCAATAACTAGCCTAAAATCATCATCAACAAAGCTAAATCATTAAGAGAGATCCCTCTCTGATTGCAGGTGGGCTAGAACCTGCAATCCAAAGATTGGTTTGTGGTTACCTCGGCTGTATCCCTTCAGGAGCTTAGAGACAACTTGAGTGATAACACTAACCACTCTTCCTTTTGATATGCACAGATTCTTGTTTTCCTGACCCACGAAATTGTGAATCATCCTGTCCAACTACTCTTCAATTCCTTTCTTTGTTCGATTATAGTGATACAACATCAGACATCTCTTATGTAGATCTTGGTCCTAGCAATGGAACCATTTGTTTAATGGTTGAAGAGTGACTATGGAATTCTTGTGCTGATACATGACTCAATAAGTGCTTCTCACCTTTGTTCTTCCATTCATATATCATTATCTAAGTAGCAGAAAGAAAGAATAGCTTAGAACTTGTTTAATCGCACTCTATGCTCAATTTCTGCTGTTTCTTTATGTTTTCATCTGTTTTAGGCATAAATATGAATTCCATCTGGCTCATATTTTCCCTGATTCAGCATGTATGACAGTTATCCAGGGATTCTTAACTGCCCCTAGATAGAGCTCATTCTCCTTCCCTTTGTTAAGCTATTTGAGAGATTCTTAATTGCCTCTCATTCCTTACATTTCACCCCATCTGTTTAGCTTGAAGGTTGTTTCATGTACAGCTACCCTGCTCCATATTCCTCTTGTGATCAAGAAAGTCTACATGCGGCCTCACTCCTTGACTCCATGCCCAATGGTTTGAAACTTACCACCCTATGTGTGCATCTCTGCTTGAATGCATCTTCCTTCCATTCAAATGCCAACCAAACCCAAACAAAGCCCATTGAACCCAATAACTAGCCTAAAATCATCATGAACAAAGCTAAATCATTAAGAGATATCCCTCTCTGATTTCAGGTGGGCTAGAACCTGCAATCCAAAGATTGGTTTGTGGTTACCTCGGCCGTATCCCTTCAGGAGCTTAGGGACAACTTGAGTGATAAAACTAACCACTCTTCCTTTTGATATGCACAGATTCTTGTTTTCCTGACCCACGAAATTGTGAATCATCCTGTCCAACTACTCTTCAATTCCTTTCTTTGTTCGATTACAGTGATACAACATCAGACATCTCTTATGTAGATCTTGGTCCCAGCAATGGAACCATTTGTTGGCTTACAAGGGCCTGACCTAGGTTCAGAGTTAAGTTAGCTAGACAAATCTCGGTAATATTGGCCCTTTCAATAGCAATCCACGGAGTGCAGACAAAGGTCTCACCTGAAGTACTATGGGAGGGTTCTAGAATTAGGTTTCTGCACCTTGGAGATGTCTGACGAGTTCAAGTGGTCTATAATTCGACCCTACACGTAAGTCGCTTCGTGCACTTTCCTGTATCTCGCAACCTGATATACTGCCTTCGTGCAACCCTATCAGGGGTTGAACACCATGCTTTTGTGTTATTACCCAAGTACTTACTAGTATTCCAATTTTAGTTGATTATTTTAGCCTACTTGTGTGCTTTAAGTTATACTTAACAACCTAAACCATTCATACAGGTGCGTGCAGTAAATAAACAATATATTTTCAAATTATATCAAACATGCATTAACCCAAGAACAGATACACATAATTATGATAAAACTTCTATTTTTTATTCTTTCTTTGGTTGTGAACTTGACTCCACCCTACGCACTCAACTGTAGGGGTTCGCACACTCAGCTACAGACTACTAGGCCTCTACGCACTCAGTTGCAGAGCCTTCTCCTACTCTATGACCCAAAGACACACTTCACTTAGTCACTTAGACTCTCTTCCTATTTCTCTGCTTCTCTACTTTCTCTATCTCCTCATAGCCTCACTCTATTTATACAATCCCATGGTCCATGGACCATGGGTAGGTCTACTCAGCTGACATTACATTACAAAACTAGGGTGGATAACCCTGTGACTCTATCATATATTTCACACTCCACACCCATATTTCGTGGAGCTTTACAACAAGATTGGGTCAAAACTTTGGCTTTGAGCCCCAAAACATGCCTTGGGGAGGATTCCATGCCCAACCACATTGACCTCATGCCTCACCACTTAGAGATCGAATCTCCTACTGTAGTGCATATAGATGATGATGAATTCTCAAATTACCAAGGATGCACTGAGATCCTTGGTGGTCAGCCAAAAGAAGAGATGCGTGACAACTCCTTTGATGAATCTCAACATAGAGTTGTGCACCTTGACATAGTACCAACTCTAGAGGACTGAACATCCCCTGAGAAAGTTGAAAAACATGTGATAATGACCACTAACTCCAGCGTTCACTTCCTCATAGCTGAGAATGAGTGAATGGTGAAGGAAATTTAGGTGGCCAAGTAGGGAGGAGACTTGGTGACAATGTCCACCCGAGCTGAGTTGAAGAAGGCAATAATGGAGGAAGTGTTTTTCTTGGACAAGGTTATGCAGGCATTGTACTCCAAGTCAAGTACCGTGCATCAAGCAGTCGTTCATCTTCATGGATGGCAATATCCATTTGTGAGAAGAGCTCACATATTGAAGAACATACATGCTGTAATTGATAACATGCGACTATGGAAAATGAAGTATAAAGGAGCCCCACTTCATTTTCCATGATGATGAAGGCCAATGTGGTTGAGCTACAAGCACGTATCTAGAGAAAGATCTAGAAATATGAAGACCTACCGCAATTAATCGCTGGAATACAAACTTCCCATGCATAAGTATTCACGATTATGGAGGATGTTGTGCACACATATGCAATTCCATCACTTGGGACACTCACCCAAGCGAAGACCAAGAAGCAGGTCAAATAGGAGCTTGACTCATACTTTGACGAGTTGATGTGCATTGCCACCAGTCCAGACTTGCCTATCAGTGTAGATATCATGTGCAAGTATGTTGTTGGTCCGACCACATTGAGGACATTTTTACACATTCTTTCTAATGAGTTGGATAGAGGAGCCCAATCAGTGTACCCAAATGCCATGGATGCAAGGTTCAGGTTCTAGACATATGTCACAGTGGAACACACAGACACTATCAAAGACTACCAATATTGGCATCAATATGTTACTATTGATCAGCATGAGAATGTTGAGCAGTTGGACTTCTATAGTTGTCTAAGTCATAGTGGTGTCTAGTTTGGCTTGTTCAAGCCATTGTTCACATGGGTACATGTGCTTTGTATTGTTGAGTCATGTCAAGTGTAAGTCAAGTCTCAAGAGTGAATGTAATAGTCATAGTGTAGGTTGAGAGTCATGAGGGTAGTTGAACGGTCATAAAGGGGAATGTTAAGGTCACCCTACCCTTTTCTATAAATAGTCCCTCATAACTCATTCTATAGGCTTTTCGTCAGCCAACCTTCTACTAAGACTATATTGAAGAAGGTTTGGATAGTATTGTAACCCGCCTTGGCTTCCACTACATGGAGCTAGTACATCTCCTTGGAGGAGCAGGTGGATGTGGCTATAATGCTCCATTGATAGGGCTAGCAAGTTTACATGGTGTATTGTATGGTTGTGACTTACACTTCTTTATATAATAAAAGCCAACACATTTTCATGCATATGTTGTTATTGTAGTTGGACTTCTTTGGTTGCCTTAATGATATATGTTGTTTAACTTACGTACTTGTGTATGAACTGATTCACATGCAATTATATGAATCTTGTTGTTAATGTGTTCCATATTTTGTTAATGATGTCACTGTTTGTGTCGACTACTCTACCGGACACCAGACATAGCTTTCTCTGAACCTTGTTATATCAAATTTCACACTCATCTTGGACTGATCTATGAGTGTTGTTCAAGTTATCTTACCTTGTATGTTGGGACTACTACATCCATGTCCACTTCTCTGCTAGAATCTATGCATGTCCTTTGTGTGGTGTGTTCCTAGCAGAGTTGGAACTAATCCCTTTCAACCTAGAACTCACCTTCACCTTCCTCCCACCTTTGAAGTGTTAGAACCTCTCATAGTCATTCCTCGACTCACTGCATCAATTACACCCTTGCTACTGATAGAGTTATCTTACTTACCTCTATGTGACATCGTGGTCAAGGCATCACCTTATGACCCACTGCTAGGACTCCTACACCAAATAGTTTGAAGTCTAAATTGGACTTCTTACCAGAGAGATTCCCTTGACATGTTGATAGGTCTAGCACCATCAATATTTCTGGTGCTAGAAGGAGGGCATGATGACAAGAAGTGTCCTCTCATCCAGTTTTGAGCCTTTTCATATCTTTCATGGAATTTTGCATTCTTCTTCCGCCAAGGTGTTTTTTGAATCGTGAAGATGTCTCCATCTTAGGGAAGTTTTTCAATCTCTTGCCCACTCACACATATGATGGTGAAGGCGAAGTGGCCTGGCCTAAGCACTTACATAACTTCCTTTCCATGATTTATGAGGAAGATGATGTTACTGACGAGCAGGATGGTTTTCTACTTACGTTCACACTTCACGAATCCCCATTTTGGTGGGTGCTCAACCTACTAGATGATAACATGCACTCACATCAGCACTTCTATGATCTTATTGAAAACACATTGCATCATTTTTATCCAGACCATCTTGAGTAGAAACTATTACAGCAACGGAGGACTCCACATGAATCTATTATTGATTTTTGTCAATGCTTCCATGAATTACAGTTTCAAGCTCCAAAGAGCCAGATGAAGTTCACTTATCTCTAGGACCGGTTTGAGTACTACCTTAAAAAATCTTCCCATCCCAAGAGAAAGCATGATGTTAAACCTCAATCAACCTTCTTCATTAATGGAACTGCACAATCCCATGTGGGAGTTGGAACCATCTCAATGGACTCTCTGCCTCCCTTTCATCCAACAGTTCCACCATTTCCCAGTGATGTTGAGGATCGTGTTGGCACATCTGTTCATTCTTCACACCCTCCCAACATCACTCCACTTAATTTTCGTGTAGAGTTGGTTGTTAGTCCTTTGAGTTCCCATATGCATTCTTTTCTTCGGCCTCCATCTTCACATCCAGGTGTTCTTCTAGATGATGATTTCTTGTGTTCATCCATTCTGGACTCTTCACTTGTTGTGAATGAGGAAAACCCACTGACAGAGTTGGTGTTGCACAACCAACATACGCTTTCATTCATGAAGAGTATGAGTGGGAGCTTGAACATCAACACTCAGCAAAGGATGTCTCCCTTTCGTCTGAGCCCCCTCCATTCCTTCCTAGCTTCTTTGGTGAACCTTCCATCCATGATTTGGTATGTGTGTTTTCATATATGGACGCACCCATTATCGATCACTCGTAAGACTCACCGGATGCTATTCCATCATTCTACAATGGAGATAATAAGTTATTCATTGAAGATCCACTTGATCCTTCATTTATCTTTTCTGGAAACACAAAGAATGAGTTTGTTCGCTTATCATCCACCCCTCTGTTTGATTCATCTCATCATGAGGATGCCAAAGAATTCATTGATTTTTCTGATCGTGGTGGTCATGATCCATTTTCTTCCAATTTTGATCACAATCATGAATCTATCACAGTTGATCTTTCAAAGCCACTGGTTTATGATGATCTACCTGATGATGAAGTTGAAACACCCAAGACTATTAAGGCACTTCATCCCAAGCTCATGGTTATGTCAAGCCCTCACTCTCTTGGGGTTAGTCTCACTTCTACTCATGAAACTGTTCAATCACCCAATACTCATCATCTCTCCTCTGCATACATTGAAGATCCATCTCAGACATAGATCACACTTCCTCCACTTTAACTGCATGATCCCTTTGCTTATGCATTGGGGGAGTCCTACATTGCAAGCAGTTGTGCGCAACACAAGTTATCTTTGTTTATTTCATTTGCTTGCATGTCTAATTCAAGAGTGTTCTTTTGCTTCAAACTTGCACGTAGTGTCACACAATACCATTATATGTCCACAAACTATCCTTCATGCACATGCACTCACTTATGTCCTATGGGCAGTTTGAAACACAAAGTGTGGCTGTCTTCACTGTGATATCTTTCTATATGCTGGTTCACACAACTGGGTTACTCGCAGACCAAGCCTTCACTCACATGGGTCTACCAATGTGTCGATGGTTTCATTGGAAGTATCACTTCAGGTGATCAGGCCCATGCACCGTTAGTGTAGGAGTAGGAGTAGTGTTTGCTTTCAGTTGTTTCCTTGCATGCTTGTTTAATTTCATGCATTGTTTTCTTTTGTTTCTTTTTTTCTTTGCTCTCATTTTTTCTTTTACTTTTGCTTTGCTTTGTTGTTTACTTCATTCGTTTGTAGGTTAGTTTGCATGAAACCATGTGTGACTCATAAAACAAGTTGGGTAAAGTACAAGAGGGTTTGTACAACTATCTCTACATGGTAATCTATCATCTTGACTCTGTATGATGAACTTGTTACTCTTAGTCCATGATATGTCGAAGGAAAATATGTCCTCTTCGAAGTGAACCTTGGTGTAAACATAACGCTTGCATGCTAACTAGTGTCACCTTCTCTAATAGATTGGTTTTTAATTAACCCTTCTCAGCTGAGTCAAGTAGAGTAAGGTGAGGGGGAAACCTTAGCAGTCATGTCAAAGATATCATAAACTACTTCTCTATTGGAACAACCTCCTCTTCTCTCAATAAGTTGGGATCCCTTTCCCCCTCTGAAATGAATAAGTGTTATCCATAGTGAAAATGAAAAAAATGAAAAGTGAAAAAATTAAAAATGAATAAGGTGAAAGAAGAGAAAGGCTTCTTGCACAAAGAAGTGATGCAAGTAACTTTGTCAGGGTACTGACTAGGATCGCGGGTAGTGGAGCTATGCTTGTGTTCGTATGTGACTCACCGGGGTACTGTCCAGGCCTGCTGGCTGTGGAGCAACACTAGAGATGAAACTACGACTTTGAAGACTATACTACTTGCACACCTATATACTCCTCAACAACCATTTGAAACAACTATGTTTCATTGGGTTAGAATGTGTGTCAATCAACTAAGAGTCTAGCAGATGCTACATCTTAAAATCAAGTTAGTGTGAAACCAATATGGGCTAAGAACTTAATAATACTTCCTGAGGTGTTAGACTTGCTTTTCACGAACAAGGTCTATGTAGAGAGCTGGAGTTCTACCAGTGTGTTGCCAAGTGTTGTAGTGGCTACAACCACCCTCCAAAATTTTTCCTTAGTCTGTTTTGGAGCCTCCCTATCAACCTTTCATAACACTTTGTCTTGCTTTGTCAAGTACTCAAGCTTTAGTTCTTTCCTCGCACAAAGGCAGCTTGTCGAACACAGTTGATCCATTCCCCTCATAGGCTGCTTACCTGGACTTGGTCTAGCTGCAGGCTGAGAAGCTTCCCCCCTAAAAATTTCACATTCCTGGATGGAAACCAGCAGTTCCCTCCAGGAATTGCACAATCCTCTCTGTCAACCTATTAGTCTCCATGATTGTGTAAACCTACTAGCCAACCCTCCCAATAGGGATTGCGCAATTTTTCCCACCAACAAGCAGTTCTGCCCAAGATTTCCACAAATTTGGGCACAAATCAGCCATTGGGCCCAGAAATTATCCAATCCCTTTGGGCAGTCTGCCTACCTTACAGTCAAGAATGCACATTTTCCCAAGCAGTTGAGCACTAGCATGCATGGACAGTCTAGTTGACTAGTTCCAGTAGGGACTAAGGAAAGTTGACTTGCATGCATGCATTACTTGATCTTCCTAGAATAGCAAGACGCAACATAAAAAAGGTATCCCATGATTCAGGGAACTATTTTTAGTAACCGAGGGTTACATGCAAAAGTGTTTTAAAATTTTCCCTCCATGTGTCACTTTTTCCTAAATTTGTGGCATGTACATCTTGAGGCCAAACGTATTTATTCGACACATTAGAGCTCATTCATTCACATCAATCTTTGATCTCTAACATCCCACAACATATCTAGGACTCTTTGACACATCCAGCTCACCTATTCATGGGTAAGTGGCCTCAACTTGTCTTTTTCAACATTTATGCCACTTTTTGTGTATTCGCTTGTGTGAGTATTGTTTACTTGATTTATTTGAGTACCTTTCGTTGTTTATATATATTATATCTTGTCCTAGCTCTGCTTCAATTTTCGTTGCTATCTCACTGCTGTCACATGCATGAAACTGTTTTGAACGGACATTCGCCCAACCGAATAACAACCTCACCCACATGTGTGTTGATCTATTTGCTCAATATTCCATTCATGTTTTTCATGCACTGTTTATCACTTCTACTATCACTTAGTGTCACCATGAATCTCATCGACTTACGTGCTTTCAGTTGCTTGTTCACGAGTTGGGCCAACCTTGACCCGGTCTCTGCCTTCACCAAGGCTGCATTGAGTAATCTGAAGAAGGAAGGCTCACCTTCCTCTCCACATTTGCGCATTCTAGCCCAAAACTAACCTCCTAGATTGAATTGCACATTTCTGGAGGTCATTGGCTTCTTGGCCCAAAAATTTGTGGAAAACTGTCCTTGGGCCAGCAGTATGTCCTAGCCGGAATCGTTCATTGCGCAATCCTAGCAACTAACACCCCCACTGAATTACACATTTTGTAGATCCAACAACTAGTTCAGCCCCCCACTCAATCCAAACTACCTTTTGTATAGTTCTGGTAGCCAGTCACTTAGCCTCCCAGTGAAATTTGCGTATTCTTTCTCATCAGTTCCCAGGTATGTGTTGTGATCTTCCCTAACTTTTCTTTGTTTTTAGTGACATATTTCTTACCATGCATGTTTCTTATTTCTATATATTTTAGGTGTTCATATGTCTCAATGGATTCCAAGAGAATAGGACCCAGGATAGTGATGGTGTTGTAGTTGGAACAACAGTTGAACAAGTGTCCTCTAGCATGTCGATCTACTAAGATATGAAGTTGTATCTAGACAAGGACATCAAACTAAAGTGGTAAGAGGTGAATGAAACATTGATAGGTACTTTTGGCGAATACCTTGAAGACCATCAAGTGTACATGAATATTCATAAGTCCGGCCTGTACCAGATTGCATGCATATACCCCGCGTTCCCATGTGCGGATATGATTCACTAGATCGTCTCCCACACTCACCCTGAAATGATGACCTTGAGCAGTGTTAGTTGGAAGAAGCTTGCAACTTTCTGGGCATGAGAATATGATGAGATGTATTAGATGGACAAGCCCATGACTGTCATGACCCCTCCATTCATCTTTCCCAACAATAGAGGCCACTCCAGAGATATTATGAAGGATTGGGTAAAGGAGCCAACTCATTTCAAGATGACCCCTAACTGGATACATAAGATTAATATATTGAGGAAGGGATACCAATACTTGGTCATATTCACATTTAAAATGAGTGGCCAAGAAAGCACTGAGACCTTCCCTCAAAGTTGGGTGGTCATGCGGGAACAAGTAGCTAGAGAAGGAAGACCATGCAACTGGTCTGACATACTGGATCATCCACTGAAGGAGCAAGTCACGAAGGCTCGATAGTCACCCAAATGCATGCATGTAAAGATTTATATGTCTTCCTACATTCTAGATGCAGTCTGTGCCCGACATGAGTTCCCAGGGTTAGAGTGGGGATGGTCACCAGCGGAGACTATTGTGAGTACATATTTCAAGCTATTCTTCAAGTGCAGCTTCAAAGGAGTGATCAAACAACTATCTGACCATATTTTCTCCCCATTGTATAGGTTGATATTTGAACAGGATCCACCTTGCATGTTAGATGAAGTGATGAAGGCATTGTTAGGAATTGTAGGTTGGTATGCATCACCGGATGGCACGTTCATCCCAGTGTTCAGTGTGGAGAAGCCTCTGCATGTTATGCCAAAGTTTTCATTGGACATGTTTGTAAGGTAGGAAGTAGCATATAATATCTTAGCAACATTAACAATTAGGTTGTAGTGGAAGAATAAGGAACCTTTACCACTCTTCCATTGTGGATTGGGTTATACGAGATGAAGAGCATCAAGAAAGTGGATGTCGAAGCTGAACAAATGAAGAAGTACCTGTTCGACCTCTGAAGCTTCAACCCGTATGACCCACATTGCATTGTCAAGGATCACTACATGAGAGTTTAGTTCAATTGGATCCATGGGGAATTTCATTGGGATGAGGAAGACTCATGGAGGTATTGTTACCATCATTCCAGACCCAATGAACAGGTCGGTTTCACCGTAGAATGGTTAGCATGGCAGCATGAAGCAACACCACAGAAAACACCAGCAGTAGTAGCAACAACAGAGGCAGTAGAGCCAAGCATACCAACACACGACAAAGGGAAAAGAAATATTTTCGACTACATGGAGGAGGAACAAAGCTACAAGTTTCGAGTAGATCCACTTGTAGAACAAGCAGTTATGGCTATTCAATGTAAGAGGCAGCATTGTGAAAAGTGAATCGTGTGAAGGTAGAGAGATAAGTAGAGAATGGAAGAAACAGAGAAGGAGTTGCATGAGCTGAGGGAGCAACTCCAAAAATAACAAGAGCTATGCCAACAAAATAAGGAAGTGCAATTGCAGCAAATTCAGCAAGGGGTACACCACGTCCAGAAAAATGAAGCATCACACATACAAGCAGTTGATTCTTCTAAATAGCTAGCATCAGGTGAATAGGGTGAGCCCTTGCAGGGGCAATATTTTGCTCATGAGATAGAACAGTGTTTCGAACAGTGGGATGTAGACATAGAGCAACGAGAATTGGAACAGTACACTAACCTCATGCCTCACCACAGAGAGGTCAAATCGCCCGCTGCAATGCATCCATATGATGAGCAAGTATTGAATGACCAAGGATGCAATAAGATCCTTGGTTATTAGCTAGAAGCAGAGATGTGCGACAACTCCTTTGATGAATCTCAACATAGAGTTGTGCACCCTGACAGAGTACCAAATTCGGAGGACCAAACATCCCTTGAGCAAGTTGAAGAACATGTGATCATGACCGATGTGCACAAGGACCTAGCTGCTTTGGCTGATGCAACTAGAGTGTATGCCGAAGCCACTAGATCCAGTGTTCGCTTCCTCATAGATGAGAATGAGCGAATGGCGAAGGAACTTCAGGTGGCCAAGCAGGGAGGAAACTTGGTGACAATGTTTTCTCGAGATGAACTAAAGAAGGAAATACTGGAGAAAGTGTTGTCCTTGGTCATGGTTATGTAGGCATTGTACTCCAAGTTTAGTACCGTGCATCAAGCAATGACTCATCTTCACGGATGACAACATCCATGTGTGAGAATGGCTCGCATCTTGAAGAAAATACATGTTGTCATTGATAACATGTGAGAAAGGATGATGTAGTATAAAGGAGCCCTGATTCATTTTCCCAAGTTGATGGAGACCAATGTGGTTGAGCTGCAAGCACATATCCGGAGTCAGATATGAAACTATGAATACCTACCATAATTCATCACTAGCATACAAGCTTCCCATGCACAAGTATTCAAGAGCATGGAGGATGTTGTGCACACATATGTGATTCCATCACTTGGGACTCTCACCCAAGAGAATACCAAGAAGCAGGTCACATAGGAACTTGAATCGTACTTCGATGAGTTGATGTGCGTCACCACTAGTCCATACATGCCTATCAGTGCAGACATCATGCTCAAGTATGTTGTTGGCCCGACCACATTGAGGACATTGTTGTGCATTCTTTCAGATGAGTTGGATATAGGAGCCTAAGTAGTGTACCTAGATGCCATGGAGGCAAGGTTTATGTTCCAGACGTATGTCACAACAGAACACATGGACACTATCAGAGACTACCAATCTTGGCACCAATATTTTATTGTTGATGAGCATGAGGATGTCGACCACTTGGGCTTCTATAGTTTTCTAATTCAGAGTGGTGTCTAGTTTTGCTTATTCAAGCCATTGTTGACATGGGTACATGTGCTTTGTATTTTTGAGTCATGTCAAGTGTAAGTCAAATCTCAAGAGTGAATGTAATAGTAATAAGGTAGGTGAAGAGTCATGAGAGTAGTTGAATGGTCATAAAGGGGAATGCTAAGGGTCACCTCGACCTTTGCTATAAGAAGTCCCTCATAACTCATTGTATAGGCTTTTGGTCAGCCAACCTTATATTAAGACTATCTTGAAGAAGGCTTGGATAGTATTGTAACGCACCTTGGCTTCTCCACTGCACGAAGCTAGTACATCTCTTTGGAGGAGTAGGTGGGATGTGGTTGTAATGTTCTAATCATAGGGATAGCAGGTTTACATGGTATATCGTATGGTTGTGACCTACACTTCTTTATATAATAAAATCCAACACATTTTCATGCATATGTTGTTATTGTAATTGGATTGATCCAGTTGCCTTAATGATATATGTTGTTTAACTTATGTAGGTGTGTATGAACTGATTCACATGCAATTATATGAATCTTATTGTTAATGTGTTGCATATTTTGTTAAATATGTCACCATCCATGTTGACTGCTCTGCTAGACACTGGACAAAACTTTATCTAAAACTTGTTATATCAACTGTCACACTCGTCTCGAACTGATCCATGAGTGCTATTCAGGTTATGTTACCTTGTATGTTGGGACTACCGCATCCGTGTCGACTACTCTGTTAGAAGCTGTGCATGTCCTTTGTGTGGTGTGTTCCTAGCAGAGTTGGGATTGATCCCTTTAAACATGGAACTCACCTTAACCTTCCTCCCCACTTTGAAGTGTTGGAACCTCTCATACTCATTCCTCGACTCACTGCATCAGTCACACCCTTGCTATTGATAGAGTTATCTTACTTTCCTCTATGCGACATCACAATCAAGCCATTACCTTATGACCCACTATTGGGACTCCTACACCAAATGCTCTGACGTCTAATTGGGAATTCTTACTGGGGAGATCCCCTTGACATGTTGGCGGGTCCAACACCATCAACAATATGGTTAAAGCATTCAATAAAATTCTTGAAAATGCATTGACAAAGGTCTACAACACGTAGAGGAATGATTGAGATGTGTGCATATAAGCGGTCCTATGGCCATATAGGAGGAAGTGTAAGAAGTTGATAGGGAAAACATCATTCAGGATGGTCTATGGGATAGAGGCTGTGATTCCCATGGAGTATATTGTGCCGAGTTTTTGAATTACAACATTTACAGGTATGGTGGATTGCGAGACTATGGAGGAGAACCTTGCACAATTGTTGGAGTTAGAAGAAGACAGGTTTTTACCAGGATTTCACCAACAAGTGAAAAAGGAGCATGAAAAGACATGGCATGATTGACATATTAAGTTGAGAACCTTCAAGGTGAATGAGTTGGTATTACTTTATAATATCAAGTTCACGAATTTCCTTTGGATGTTTCAAATGCACTGGTTGGGACCCCATGTAGTCAAGGAAATTATAGATGGTGGTGCAATTCAGCTCGCGATGCTGAATAGGGAATTATTTAAAAGAAGAGTCAATGGGAGTCAAATTAAGTTATATCAAGGGGATCCTTCCCTTGTGAAATGACTACATGATGGCATGACAATCTTAGTACTCCAGGTAGTTGCAAGGAAGTACGAGACTATAAACTACACTACTGGAAGACTTAGAAAACAAAGTAACGAGGTTGTTCGAGGGAAGCCAGAAGTGTGCTAGGAGGAGTTGTGCCAAGAGAGCTATGCCATGGAGGATGGTGCCACACAGATGGGTCAAACAATAGTCGTTGAATGCACTGTATCTGATTGGAAGGAAAAAATCCTATTAGGTGGAGTAGGTAGGCTACATCTATGGTGCAAATATTTCACAATTTTCCACCAAAGATGTATTTATGATTAGAAATTGGAAGGAATGACCAGATTTGAATTTGAAATCACTTATAAATCTCGCATGCTGGCCTAAAGTAGGACACTTTTCCTTTTGAAAATCACTTGTGAATTTTCTTGCCTTAAGTTTATGAATCAAGAAGATTGCGAGGAACTTCTTTCACAGTCGGAGTTCACAAACTTTCTTGATTGGAGTTGTAGTATCCTCCTTGAGAAAATGATCGATCCTTCATAATTTGTTGTCTCTAAGTCATTGTATTTGAAGCCACAACTCCTGAAATTTCATGGGAAATGGAAGCTACACCATTTGTGCCTAAGACACTGAGGTTTCCTAGGCATAAACAATCTGTTGCTAAAGAGAAATAAAAGAAACCATAGGTTGCACTGGTGAGGTAGTCACTGAGGAAGAAACCTACGAAGGTTTGGAAGAAAGGAAAGATGGACAAGTTGAAACAACCACATGAACTGTTGGATCATGACGAATAAGAGCTTCACAAAAGGGTTGAAGAGTTGGATGCTGAGGAGGGAGAGCTTGTCACTAGGCTCCCGAAGTATATCCCTCCATGAAAGGGCAAAGTGAAGGTCCCGAAAGATCTCGATTCTAGCAAGTTTATTGTCTCTACACCGTTATTACGAGAGAAAGTTCCATTTGAAGGCGCGCTCTTAGGGTGCATTCCCACACTCAAAATGGATGATTGGGATCCAGTCAATCATGAGAAATTTTGGCATTTGGTGATAAAAATTTTTTTGGCAAAGATATACTATGCAGAGACCCGAGTCATGCGGCTGGAGCCTATGAAGTGGGTTGTGTGGGTTGAAAAGGCTAGGTTTCTAAATTTACTATGTGTACCAGAATTTAGCAGAACTACGATCAACATAATATGTGTACGAAATTTTTTTACACTCATTCATGATGGATGTCTTTGGTTTGGAGAGCCCATCTCCATCACAAATATGTTCATCCACTACATCACAAGGTTTCCCTACCAAGGGGTGGATCCCACTAAGGAGTTTGGAGGTAACAGTAAAGAAAAAAAGCTAGCATATAAAATGAAGAGTGATTTTGGCTTAGTGAATAAGTCGCGTAGAGACTCTATTCATCCCATCACAGAAAAGGCAATGTAGTTGGCCACCCAGATTTTGGCTTGCGAGGTTATGAGAAAGTGTCATGTTGGTGAGGTGTCGGTGCTAGTCATTTCATTGGTTACACAATGAGTGAAGGGGTTTGAATACAACTAGGTGCAATATATCTACAAAGAGTTTATATTTAATTATCGTGAAGCACAAGATGATGACAAGGCATTCCACTATGCCTCACTGTTGTTGTTAATTTCCCTAGTTGTGTGGAGACTACTAGAAGACAGTCTGTTCCCTCCACAGGATTTCGATTTACTAGAGGCCGTGAAGTTTTATTTATTGTTGGAAATAAAGGATCTGGAGAAGATCATGGAAATTAAGATATTTTGGATGCTGGTCTTGATGGACCTCCACATGGTGATCATCTAGAGGGTGAGGCTGTCACCTACCAAATTTTGGCAGTTGGATGCCTACACAAAGTTTAAAGTGGATTTTCACAACATGTCCATCTGCGTGAGAGGAGATCCTGAGAAAGTATGGTACAAGTTGTTGTACCTAGTCATTGACACAGATGCATAGGAATTCATGGAAAAATGGCCAGGGGAGTCCCTACACCTCACAGATTTCGATGCAGGAACAAGCAAAGGTAGAGAAAGCTACTCTATGCAAATCAAAGCAGTGCAGAAGCAAAAGGAAGGTGAGAAGGTGTTAGGTCTCTATAATACTAGTGTAACCCCCTATTGTTATTAGTACAACCCCCTTATTATATTTTTGTGCCCATGTAGTCCCATATTATTATTATTGTGCCCCATAGAAGCCCACTATTGTTATTTTTGTGCCCTTATATTATTATTTTTATGTTGGATCTTATTATATTATCACCCCTTAGACTCCTATATATAGAAAGGAGGTATTGTCATTTGTATCATCCAATAATTATTCATTTTTGTAATGTAAAGGAGATTTTCCCCCCTTGAAAAGGCTTTTCTCTTAGGCGTTTATCTATCTTTTCTATTTTTTGGTGAGCTGGTTTCATAACATTTGGTATCAGAGCTTTGGCTTCTAGGGTTTCGCTGCTCCAAACACATCATCATAGAATTTTCGCTATAAAGTTTTTTAGGCAATGATTTAGAAGCTAAAACAGAAACCCATTCCAGCTGAAATTGTTCTAAACTTTGGGTCCAAATTGTAGAGCTTGTTTCACTATATTGGCAGAGATATGATATGAAGAAGTTAGGGTTTTTGCAGACTCTAGAATTACATTCCAAATAGGTGACCTGGGTAAAATCGTCATAACTTTGGTTCTGAGCATCAAATTTAAATTTTGTAAGAAGTTTAAAAAATAGGACATCCTGTAGCTTTCTATATATCTGTTTCAAGTACTAACGTCAAAAAAGTGACATGTGGAACTTCGTAAAAGTATGCTCTACTAAACTAGTCTATAATCTAGTCACCATGGGAGATTTGGCATAACTCTTCCTTGGAGAATCCAATCTTGATCAAACTTGTGGGGTTAGAAATAGGAATCAAAGGGATACTATAGGATGTGAGTTTAGATATTTGAGATCCATAGTTATAGAGATACAATAGATTCAATATCGAGCTCTTACAAAGTGAAAAGATATGGTGTATCGTTTTTTTAAATTTCGCATAAGATTGGTTTGAAAAAATAGTTTGAAGGAATTCAAAGGGAATAATAAAGAATTATTAGCACTAATTGATGCCTCAAAGAAAGAAAATGGAAACACCTAGTAAGCAACCTGAAAGCTCTAGCATGACTTGTGAAGAAGAGGGAGAAATGCAACATGATATATCAAAATTACAAGACCAAGTACAACAAATTCCACTTTCAGAAAAGGTAACTGAAGCCAAGATGAATGGCGTGGAAGCTAATATGAATGGCATGAAAGTTAAGACAGATGGCGTGGAAGCTAATATGGATGGCATGGAAGCTAAGATGAATGGAATGGACACTAATATGAATGGCATGGATGTTAAGATGGAAGAATTGAAGATAAATTTGAATAAGTCATGAAAGAGTAGTAAAGGAAATTCACGATGAGAACAAAGGAAATGTTAATCATGATTTCATATAATCTATTGTTGGACTGAAGACCCACCATGTTCCAAAAATCGATATGAGGAAGTTTGATGGCAAGGATCCCAGAACATGGATAATATAGATGGAACAATTTTTCGATCTCCATAATGTGAAAATCACACAAAAGCTACATATTTCAACTTTATATTTGAACCAAATTAGTTTGTATGGTATCGGTGGCTTTTCTCTCGTAAACAAATTGTCACTTGGGAAATTTTTACAGAAGAAATGATAGCACATTATGAGGATACAAACAGCAAGATCTTTTTTACTTAATTAATAAATATCAAACAAAAGGGTTCAATGATGGAGAACATTGAGGACTTCCAAAAATTGAACATAAGGGTAAAAGATATTGCATAGGATCATAGGATTGATGCGTTGATATGGGCTTTAAAGGATAATATCCAAAATGAGGCTCGTCTTTGGGAACCTGGTTCATTGGAGAAGACATTCAGGTTAGCAATAAAAATGGAAAGAAAAATTATGGAAACGAGGAAGCCTACCACTCACAACTATAAATATGGAAGTGTTGTTTCCCATAGCCTTCCAAAAACTGCAAGGTTGATACCACAACAATTGGAAGAAAAAAGAGAAAACAGGCTTTGTTACAGTTGTGATAGAAAATACACTAAAGGTCATAAGTGTGCTGAGAAGAAATTATTCTACATAGATTGTGAAGAGGAGGAAGAAAAGGAACAAGAAATGTCAAAAGAAGAGAATATGCTCCAAGAACAAACCCTAGATAAAGAAGAAATGGATCCGACCATATCTCGTGATGCATTGGTTGGAATTACCACTCCTCAAAATATCAATATAAAAGGACATATCAAGAAGAAAAAGGTAATTGTGTTGATTGATTCGGGAAGTACCCATAATTTTATTCATTGTAAGATATCCAAGGAATTGAATTGTTTCCTATATCTAGCACCAGAGTGTCAAGCAATGGTTGCAAGTGGAGGAACCATAAATTTCTCTGGCAAGTGTGATAATATCAAGCTATCTGTGGGAGAATATGTATTTCCCAATCCTTCCCATTCCAATGGGTGGTGTTGATGTTGTACTAGGAGTCCAATGGCTACAATCCTTGGGTACAATAGCTTTTAATTTTAAAGAACCTCTCATAATTTTTTTTGCAGAAGGAAAGGAAGTTGAGTTAAGGGGTATTGCAGAGAAACTGAGAAAAATAATCGGTTGTAACGGTATGACAAAGCTTCTAAAGAAGTAACAACGAGGCGTAATTGCACAATTATGTTTGCTAGAGGTTCCCACAATGAAATCATCTATTTCTCTACATCTCCAAAAAGTTTTGGAAAATCATTCCAACGTATTTGAGACTCCCAAAGGCCTCCCACCTATTCGTGATCATGATCATGCTATTCATTTGATTCCATGAAGTGTTCCTCTAAAAATCAGGCCGTACATATATTCTTATACCCAAAAAAGTGAAATTGAATGTAAGGTTGTAGAAATGCTAGAGGCTGGTATAATTCAACCTTGTTAAAGTTCCTTCTCTACTCTAGTAGTATTGGTGCACAAGAAGGATGGATCATGGCACATGTGTCTAGATTATAGGGAGCTTAACAAGCTCACTATTAAAGATAAATTTCCCATTCCTATCATTGATGAATTATTGGAGGAATTTCATGGATCAATTTACTTCACCAAGTTGGATCTTCGTTCAGAATATCATCAAATCAGAATGGAGACTGAAGACATTTTGAAAAAAGCATTTATAACTCATGAGGGTCATTATGAATTTTTTGTCGTGCCTTTTGGCCTTACCAATGCACCTTCTACATTTCAAGGTTTCATGAATTCCATTTTCAAACCCTTCCTTAGAAAATTTAGTATTTTTTGATGATATACTAATCTACAACAAGTCTTGGAAGGATCATGTTCAACATGTTGATAGGGTGCTCAAACTATTCGGGGAGAAACAATTATATCCAAAAGCTCTAAATTTTTCTTTGGAGTACAAGAGGTGGAATATTGGGGTCATATTATATCTCATGAAGGTGTTAAGGTAGACCCTAGCAGAATTAAAGCCATTAAGGAATGGAAAATCCCCACCTCCATAAAGCAACTATGAGGATTTCTTGGATTGACAGGGTATTATCACAAGTTTGTTAAGAATTATGGAAAAATAGCAACACTTCTAAAAACAATATTAAATAAAGATGCATTTTCATGGACTCCAAAAGCAACAAAGGCCCTCAAACATCTTAAAGAGACAATGTTCCAAGCACTGGTCTTAGCTACATCGAAATTCACAAAAACCTTTATTGTGGAATCTGATGCTTCAAGAAATCGAATTGGTGTTTTTTTAATGCAAGATGAAAGACCCATTGCTTTCAAAAATCATCCAATCAAAGGATAGTATTTACACAAAGCTATTTATGAGAAGGAAATGTTGGCAATACTACATGCACTTAAGAAATGGCAACCCTACCTAATGGGAACACACTTCAAGGTAAAATCGGATCACAATAGTATTAAATACTTTTTGGAACAAATATTATCATTTGAAGAGCAACAAAATGGGTCACAAATATGTTGGGTTATGACTTTGAAATCATCTACAAAAAAGGGAAGCAAAATGTTGTTTCATATGCACTCTCAAGAAATGATGAGGATGTGGAAGCATTGTTTTGTGCTATTTCTATTTGTTAAAGTCCTATAGTGATAGGATTTATGATTTTGAATTGGCTAAGGTTAAGCATTGTAATATTGTATATACCTTTTCTTTCGCCAGCAAATTTCCATATTAAAAATTAAAAAATGTAAAAAAGGTATGTCCTAAAATAAATATCAAAGGACAAAAATAATAAGAAAAGATAAAAAAATGAAAATATATGAATCCCAAAAACAAAAATAGATCATAAAAGTGTGCAAGTCTAAATTCCACTACTATTTTACTTCTTTACTGTCTTAAATAATGGTTGTGTGTAGCTTGTCATACATGCCACAACCCATGGTACTCAAACTGCTTAATCTTGACTATTTCATGTTTTCAATTTTATGTTTATAATTAGAGAATAAAATCTGACCAAATAGCTTAATCTTGGCAGATCATTAGATAGATAGAGAAAATAAAAGAAGCACATCAGCTTAATCTGAGCCCTTGGAAGATATAAGGTTAGAATTAGATAGTTTACTTTTCAAAAGAAAAAATAATGATAAGGGTCTGCTAACCTAAATGAACCCAAAATGAAGAAAAAATCTTAGAGTAAGTAATGGGTAATTAGAAGAAAGGTTGCTAAAGTATAAAGTTGATTGGACAAAAGCACATTTATCATGCTTAATCATATCTTTCAATGTGCATGAGCAGTTAAGAAAGAAAAACAAATCGTTGACAAGTTGATTTAATTAACTCCCCCTCATTCATTTCATCCCTATACTTACTAATTTCCACATCCACAAGTATGTTCTAGTACTAAAAATCTTTCAAGTCATAAAGGTTCAAAGCATTTCTCTGACTTCTGGTGGGACCGGACCATCGGCTTAATGACTTATGGACCTCAAGTGTTAGAAACTCCCTTCATGAAAGTAATTTTCCTTCATTACCCTAATAAAACTCCTTTTCCGAAGGTTAAACTCCATTTTCCTATGAAAAGTAAACAACCCCATGTTAAATTCCATTTCATTCAAAATACCCACAAAAAGATTTTATCCTAAGTATAAGCGTATGTGAAGAAAATGCACAAATATTACATTATGCTTAGTGGTGTGTTCACTCCACTCATTTCATTTCATATTAATTTTTAACTTAATAATATAGCTCCTTATATACCTTTTCCCATATACAAGTTAATCCCATATTTAATACCCCAACCCTTAGTTTAAATATAAATTATACTTTTATCCCATACCCCCGACAAACCCTCTTAACTTACCACTTCATGGTAAAGTTAAGATAATCCCTTCCTTAACCCTATCCGATCATTTAATCCCAAGTTTATCTCATAAATAATCCCAAACCACCATGGATTAAAGCCTCGCCCTGAAAACTTCGCCTGTTTCATCCATGCTATTCTATCACTCGACTGTTGTTCGATTGTCATCACCCAAACCTAATGGTTCACAACCATATTTGGTTCACCCGATGTCTGACCTTTACTCACCCAATAAAGTGGTATTTCCTTGCCCCCCATATACTATGTGTTAAGTGCTAAGATAGAACAGGTGACCTCACCAAAACACCGCCTCCTCCATAAAAGAGGTGCAATGGCTTGGGAAACCACCTTCTTGCCAAACTCGAAAAACCACCCACTATTCATTTGTAATTTACCCACAAAAATGTTACCATTGTTCAGTAAAAAGGCCGAGAAGCCCTATTTCGTCTTTTTCATCAATTTCTTTGTAAACCTCTGCAAACCATTGCGACACCTTCAAATGCTGAAATCGGTAATTAACCTCGATTTCACTCTTAAAGAAGTTGCAGAGACTCCAATCAAGCTCTCAGTCCATACCAGAGCCCATTCAACCTTCTGTAGTTGCTGAGAACAAAAATTTGAAGTTAATTTACCCTAATTCCAGGTACTTGAAGACAAATTACCAAACTCCCTTTCAATTTGAAAACGTTCAGTCTTTAAAGTGTTTTAGTTGAGTAAAATTAATTGAAATTACTTTAAAACTAAACTGTGTGCCTGACTAAAATACCCAAACCCTTCTGAAAGTTTCCAAATTACCTTAAAACCTATGATATAAAACTATATAAGTCAAATTCAAATCCACAAGTACTGAATTATGTCTTCCCCCATTGACATGGATGTCATACCAGTGACAATCCCCCATTTAAACCTTGACCACCTTCCCCTAGCGGACAGGGATTTTCAAATTAAAGACACAAGTGCCTATAGTCCTACTCAAAATTTATTGTTTGAGTAAGGAAAAATATCTAAACCATACTGATGGCATTGGCCCTTGGGACTCCAATTTTCCAAAATACCAGTTTCCACAAGTACATGTCTTCATGAGATTGTCCATATGTGCCATGGCTATTACATTACTAGCTAGAGAGCTATAATGTCCCCAGACCAAAAAGTCTTGTTTACTTTACATCTGAGTCAATCAATGAGATGTTGCAAGTCCATCCAGGTCCAAACCTAACCCCACTCTCTATTGGGGATTTGTTAGACCAGTACACCGAATTGAGTCCATTTAGACTGACCCAAATATTGCAAACTTTCATTATAGAAGAGCAGCACATTCCTACAAATTCCCCTCCATATGTTTTTTCCATTTTCTTTGAAAGGGGAAAACAAATTGTAACTACGATATCATGTATTATGGGCTATACCACAGATGAATTCGTTGATGAGCTCATCCTAGCCTTCATGTCCATTTTCACCCCATGAAAGCCTCTTGCTACTTTGTACAATTATGCCCAATTCGTAGCTGAAAGGATGCATGAACAATTTACCAAAATGCATAATGAGAGAGTATTCAAGTACTCATCTATACTTTACCACATGTTTTTGTATTATCGGTCAAACATATTTTCTTTCACCATCTAGAAGTTGGATACTAAAGGCCAGCCAAGGTCTATTATATTTTAGACACCACTATTCCAAAGGTATTCATCACCATACACATACATAGACTTCATTGACTCTTTTGTCCATCCAGTCATGACCATGCTGATAGGAAGACCTCCACCCAGAATAAGTCAAGAAATCAAAAGAGTTCTCCAATTTTCCAAGAAAAGTAAGGTGGGAGATTGGTACCTTAACCAAAATCGCACTGAAATAAGAATATATGGTTGCCAACTTGCCTCATACAAACTATCAAAATACCTCTCCATGAGGTTATTTTCTCTGGAATATTATAGGCAGATAATGAACACTGATAACATAAACTTTGTCTCAGCCAAGAAAAGGACTCAGTTCAAGGTAAAAAATCAGCGAGGCCATTTTATTTGCAATTCTAGAGAGGCAGGAGAGGAAGCAGATCAATTTCTGCAACAAATGAAGTTTCAGAATAGTTTCATGTGGAGGTATGACCCTCAAGGGTTTATGACCAAACTAATACAAAAGGCCAAATTGGGACCTTACATTCATCACCCTATACCAGAAATAGAAATATATGCCAACCAATCTGAATGGCTGGAAAGCACTCTCATAAGCATGGATAGTACAAAGGTAGATGTTGAAAATACCTTGCTTGATTTAGAGAAATATCTTAATGAAAGCTCATTCCTGTAGGTACTAGAGCAAGAAAGAAACATGAGAACCCTTCTTATCTTGCAGACTCCTCAGAATGAGGAAAAGAATCCCAAAAGGAATGGAGAGGAAGCCTCCAACTCAGGTATGGAAACTTCCAATGTACAATATGAAGCTAGCTAGTGTAAAAGGCCTAGGATCAATCCTGTTTCAGAATAGGAAGACACAGAAGGCTCAGTAGAAATAGATAATACTGAGTTAGACATGAGCAAGGGCACAACTCCATCTAGAGAAACAAAGAAGCCTTCTACATAAAAAAATCAAATTTTAGAAAGGTAGCTCAGTGTAGAAGTCTCCTCATTCAATAAGCTTGTTGATAGAGATAAGGACATTAAGGACAGGTTCAAGGAAATTAAAATGAGAAATGAGAAACTAAAGGCACAATACTCTGCATAGTATCTCAAACTTACACCCCCTAATCAAAGTAGGTTGATGTCAACTTTTGACATCAAGGAAGGAAATATGCAAATGTACTTCATAAATTCAATTCTACAACGACCAAGAACATCAACTGATTTCAAGAAGATAGATTTGGAAGAATTGGCAAGGGATATTCATCCCGTTGACTAGATTGAATTTCACAAGCAAGATGGAGAAATGATTTACTCCACCCTTATATGAAAATCCATAGCTACCCATCAATTACAGAATTCACTGAATAACATTTCGACCCAACATCAGTTGGAAAAGGCCCCCTCATAGGCCAAAGACACCAGGATAAAGTCTTTAGAGGACTTGGTAATTGAATTCGGACATGACCCAAAAGACATCAAGGATATTGAACAATTGATTAAAAGGAAGAATGATGACATCGCAACACTCAAGAAATAGTTCAAGATACCTCAAATACAACATCCCCAAACACAAGAAGTCTTGGAAAGCCAAATAAGACATGAAGAGTTGATGGACTTAGTCCTTAAAATAAATGATTAGTTGAGGGAGACATAAAAGGAATTCGATGGCTTAATCCAATTAAAGAAAACTGATCTTGGCACTACCTCGGCGAATGTCATCCCAGCAGTTACCACGATTGTTCCTTCCACATTGGTAGCCTCATTGGATCCTGCAACTCCAATGGCCACATCATAACTAGTTTCTATAGCATCTACATCAGCAACGGGTACATCAAGTGAAGAAGCAGGAAAATTGGTTAAAGCTATGGAATAAATGTCAATACAAACCATAGAGATGCATAAGCTCAAAGAGAAAGTGACAAGTTTGGAAACTAATTACAAGCTTGCATAAAGAAGAAGTGCAAAGAGCTACCAGGATGAGTGAAATATTGAATGCCTTGGAAAAGGACTTAACACTGAAAGAACCCCTTTAGCAGGCTAAGGAACAAGTATGGGCCAATATCTCTGTCAATGATATTTGGCCATCTATTCAAGTGATTTTTGAGCAAGTAGATTTTGATAAAGTTGGCTACAGAGGCCATCTAGAAATTAAAAGAAGAATTCGGACAAATGCTAGAACAAGATACCAAAATTATCCAATTCCTTAACAACAAGTATAAGTATGAGCTTCAGGAATTGGAAATAGAGGACAGAACATAGACAATTTTGGGGGTTAGAAAGGTCCTCTACAAGAGGATATTGATGCAAAACTTGGAGGATAAGTGTCAGAATATGTAGCTAGCAATTGACAGATTTATGGCTAAGTTCCAGATTTTGAGAGAAAAGGGATTACCGAGTCCCGTAATTATTAATGATAAGCTAATGACACAGGAGGATTACAACAAGAAAATCAGAGAGGTAGTAAGAGATCAGGCGAATACATCATGAATGAAGGCATTGCCAACATGCAAAGTACTCTACCAAACTTTTGAAAACTTGTTTTACCTCCAGCATGCAGCAAAACACTTGTTTATCAATAAGCCTACTTTTGCCAAATACACCGAGGAAGATGAAATATATAGAAAGATGTTAAAAATCCAATTACCTGATGCTGAAGCATGGGAGAAATTGAATGATTTACTATAGAAATATGAAGTAAAAAGGTTAATGTACAGTAAAAGTAAAACATCATGGTAAAAGGATGTTGATAGATCAACAGATTCAAAGTGTATCAGATGAAAGGCTAAAGTAAATGAAGCATCCAACTTGAAAGGTCAAACAACAAAGCAGATAAAAGGGCAAAAGATCAAAGCCAACAGAACCAAAATAAAAGGGACAACATGAAACAATTCAATAGCTGTCTCTATCTTCTTGCATCAAGATATTTTTATTTCCTATATTAAATCTCAAATTAGTTTGAGATATTTTGTAATAAACTTTTGTATAAATAGTTCACAATTCGAAGTATGTAGTGTGGAAACTACTAGACATTTCTATAGACTTTTTTATTAGAAAACCTAAAGGGTTATTGTATCATTTGTTGATCCAGCAAGCTGGATTGATGAATAAAGATCAAACATTTCAAAGGATTCATGTGTTAAGCGAATTTAAGATAAGTATTCTCATGTGTTGTTGTCATTTTTCTCAAGTTATTCACAATATTTAATGTTTTTATCAATCTAAATGTTATAATTGGAATAATATTTCAAAACTTTTTTAATTACACTCTATCTTAATAGTTATGCATTTGAATGTTTTCTTCTGATATTTAAATTAAAGAATTCTGAATTGATCTTTGGTTTAGATTGATTTCTTGAATATACAGATTAAAGGATTCTTAATTGTCCTTTGATCTTTATTACCCCTTCATTCCTCATTCATTATCCGGGTCTGAGAACCCTTAACTACTCTTTCACCCTGAGTGAAACCCTTTTACCTCCCTGTCTCAAAGATCTGAAAAACACTTTGCTATCTTGTCCTTTGAAAGTTCCCTTTAGTGAGTTAATCTAATTTTGCTTCCTTATTGTTTGACTCCATAACCCAATGGTCTAAAAGACATTATTCTATCCATCTATCTAAGTAGGTCCCACCACCCAAATCTCAAATACAAATCAAAAACCCCTTGAACAACCGTAGCTAGCCTAAAACCATCTTAACTAAAAAAAAGTTAAATTTTAAAGTGAAAGCCCTCTTTAAGCATCAAGAAGGCTAGGTCGTGATCTCCAAAAGAGGATTGTGGTTACCTTTGGTTTTTCTTTCTTTTTACTTCAAAAAAATTATCAAAATGATATCATTTCTGACAACCATACTAGGGAACTTCAATCCTCAGTCTCATAAAACTTTAAGGAAACCTTAAATTAAATATTGAGCACCTTAAGGTCATTACTTGAACTAAGTTTTCAGAAAATTTCATAAAAACAGTTAAAAAACTTAAAATTCTGGCTCCTAAAAAGATTCACTATATTAGGGCAAACCCGTATCTAAACCCCACAACTATAGTGGTGAACCAGAGTGGATTTTAAGACAACCCAAAACAATAGAAACTCGAGGAAGTAGTAGAAGGTTAGTTAGGTCCAATTCACTCCTTGAGGAGTTTCCAACTTTAGAGGACATCCCTTTCTATTTGTCATTTGACCTCTCATTATTTAGAAGTAAATCTGAGAATGCAATCCACGAAATAGTCTTAGATCCTAAGTTTTTTCAACTCATTGAATCAAAAAAGTTATTCATTCAGATTTAGGTAAATTAGTTGTTGATACTTTTGAAAAATTGGAAGCTTGGGCCTCTAAATTGATAATTAATGTAGGTGATTCTTACATTCAACAATCTACTGAACTAACTGCCCTTACTACTGTTATCCTTGGAGTTTCTTCACAAACTTCACTCGCTGTAAATCCACCTTCCTTTACCACAACTTAATCAATTGTATCTACCACAATCTGATCACCTAAACCACTTATTAATAAATCATCTTCATCATCATCTAGTTCACCTCCATTAGTTTCAAGCCCTTCTTCAACCACCACAACTTTACCCCCAAGTCAAACCAGAATCACAACAATGGAAAACATATATGCTCCTCTTGTTTTACTTGCCCAACTCCGTCCCATGCTTGCAGATTATCAGAGTAAGATTTTCCTGTTTGATGCTACTACTCATTACATTGCCCAACAACATGTAAACAAGATGTCTGACTTTTTTGAATTGCATCAAATAGATGAAGTAGATGTCCAAATGAGATTGCTTGCCCAAACTTCAACTAGTGATGTCAAGAAGTGGTTCAAATCCTTTCCTGCTAACCATATTATAGACTTAGCCATTTTTCAAAGTTTATTCATTGATAGATGGGAGAGAAACAAGAACCCATTGCAGATACTTTCTGAATATGACAATATTAGGAGAGCTCCTTATGAGTCAGTTCAGGACCACTACACTAGGTTTAATAATATCGATAATGTAATTCCAGCCAACATTAAGCCTCCACATGACCTAGCATTAACTAAGTTCCCTGATGGTTTTGATGTTGACATGTCATACCAGCTAAGGGAGAGAAATCCTAAAACACTTGAACAAATGCAGAGTATTGTTGTCAGTATAGAGGCCAATCTATTAGCTAAGAAAGCATGGATGAGGAATGAAAAGAAAGTTGTATTTAAAGAAGAAGCTTCAACTTTAGATGAAAAAGTAGATATTTTAGCTAAAAGTTTAGAAAGAACCATGGATAGGTTAGATAACATGGATAGGAAGAATGTTATGAAACCAACTCAAGAAAAGATAGAAAAGATAGATCAAGGCCTTAGAATTCAGCCTCTTCGAGGGGGAAAACTCCTTTACATTACATAAATGAACAATTCTTGGATGATACAAATGAAAATACCTCCTTTCTATATATAGGAGTCTAAGGGATCATAACATAATTAGAGCCTACATAACCATAATAATGTAAGGGCACAATAATAACAATAGTGGGCTTCTATGGGGCACAATAGTAACAATATGGGCACTACATGGGTACATCAATATAATAAGTGGGTTGTACTAATAATAATAAGGGGTTACACTAGTAGTATAGGGGCCTAACATCTCGTCAATAAGCAGTGAGTCAAACAAAGAATTGGTAATTGCCTCGAAAGTGCAAGAACACTGACTGATAAAAAGACGATTCCTGCACCCACCCAATCTTTCACATAGATTAACACTTTTGTTCCATCGCATTACTTAGGAAAGGAATATATTAGTTGCAAATACATTTTAATATATAAAACTTGTAATTTAATGATTAAGTACATATATAATCTTTGAATATGAAAAACATAAGAGGAGTGCAACAATGTGTGCAATTGGGCAAAAGTACACGAATAGATAGGCCTTTAGGGTTAAAACAGGGGTTAAGGTGGTGTGTTTGGGATAGGATAGAGACCAAAAAGTAGGACAATTCTAGCCACCAACAGTAGATACTAAGCCATCCTCTTTTGAGTAAGAAGTAGAGAAACCTGTTTAGATTGACGCAATGGTGGAGGAATATGAATCCATTGTAAAGAAAAGTTTTTGGGAAGTGGTCCTAAGACCAACAAATATATCAGGAGTGGGTTCAAGATGGATCTTCAAATTAAATCATGAAACAAATGTAGGAATAAAGAAGTATACGACTAGATTTATGGCCAAAGGATTCTCTCAAGTTGAGGGAATTGACTATGAGGAAACCTTTTCTCCCGTAGTAAGGTATTCATCCATTATATCAATTCTTGCACTGGTTGCACATATGGGGTGGAAGATCGACCAGATGGATGTAAAACAACATTCCCTCTACAACGTTATTGAGGAGGAGGTGTACATCGAGCAACCAAAATTTTTTTATACATTCAATCAAGATTCTCATCTGTGCAGACTCAAGCGAGCCTTGTACAGTCTCAAACAAGCACCTCATGCATGGTACACCATGATCGACAATTATTTCACCAGTTTGGGCTTCACCAAAAGTGAAGCAATTGCAAACCTCTATCATATCTTCGTAGGATGTAAATTTCTTATTATTGTCTCATATTTTGATTATTTTATTTTAATTGTTAATTAGAAGTTAATCAGTTCTTACAAGGAGGAACTTGCAAGGGAATTTGAAATGAAGGACATGGGTCTCATGCACTACTTCCTCGAGTTGGAAGTATGGTAAGGCAATGGGGAACTATTTGTGTCTCAAGGAAATTATGCAAATGAGATACTACAAAGATCCTACATAGAGAGTTACAAACCCATGGAGACACCTCTAGCAACCAACTAGAGGAAGGAGGATGCCACTTCAGGTGAAGAGATGGATGCTACCATTTATCGGTAGCTAGTGGGTTCATTGATGCATCTAATAAAAAAAATGGTTGGATATGTGCTATGCAGTCAACAAGCTAATCTAAGTTATGGTTAGGCCAACCAAATTTTATTGGAAGGCGGCTAAGCATGTTTCCCAGTACCTCAAAGGCACTACTTGTAGAAATTTTGAATAATATGACACTTATTCACAGAGATTATCCTGATTATACACTAATTGCGACATCATGCATAATACATAACCTTCTCTACGTTGATCATCAATTTAGCAGTATTAAGAAACATTCACATGTGCACATTGAAGCATCAATCACACATATCAACACTGTATGTACTCGGGGAAAGCATAAAGCTGAAAACCCCCAACTATCTGTATATTATATTTATTGAGAACATGTAACAATACATAGTACAATACTCCT
>APFE030687900.1:55317-87481 GCA_000404065.3 Pinus taeda
CTGTTACACACAAACTAGCTCAAATCTGAATCAATCACTGGCTCAAATCTCCTCCGCTGCTTGCCTGCCTCCACTGCGCAATCCTGCATGAGAATGGATGAGAATGGCTGAACCAAACTCGTATTTCCCTTGTGTAACACTACGTAATCCTCATTGGCAATACTCAATCCATGCATGTGCAAATCTCATGCACAAATATAGTCACAACTGACAATTGTCTTGCCCTTTCACTTACCTCTAACACTTGTCTCCACTGAACTGTCCATGCACTAAGTTAACTGATGTATTCTTCAGTTGCTTTATGAGTTAATAATTAGTGAATTAATTAATAAGTAATTCACACCACTCATCACTTAGTCTATTGATCAATTAGACTAAATACAACTAGTTCAACTAAGTCAAACTGAACACAACTCCATCAACTCCTCAATCAACTCCACATAACTCAATCACTGAAGTTCTAACTGAAGTCCTTCATGCAATAGCTCAAGTAACCCATGGGAAAAGCGTATTTCCTTCTGGCAGTTGCATGTGCCACATCTGTAGCTTGAACTAAAGTGCTCCAAGAGAATAAGATAATGTTTATAGTCCAAATATTATTAAGAGCTAATAATATTCGACTGTTCTATATTTAGCCTAGTAGTCTAAAAATAGACTCCGCCCATATGTCTAAAAATAGAGGTCCATCTATTTTTACCAACTTGACCAATCATCCACAAATAGCATCCTGAACTCATAGACCATGATCCATATCTCTAAAAATAGACTTTGTGCCAAAAATAGCCTGCGAGACCACTTAGTGAAGGCGACTTCTTTTTACTAAGCTCCATCATCTTGTTGCATTTTCAACACAATTCAAGTTTCATAGAGACAGAACAAAGATATCACAACTTTCAGATGCCTTATGTCATGGAGGATTTACAAAGTGTTAGTGTAAATTCTCTTCACCACAAATATACTTCAATTGACCATAATCATTTCTTTGGAGTTATTTTGCAGATCATTACAAAGGAACTCAAATAATCGCAATTTCAACCTAGAATTAGGATCATTCATAGCCTTAATAGCTTATTATTTTGGATCAAAGATGACCCATTTGGAAAACTTGGTTTACAAAGGTTTTATATCATAGAAATAATCTCAGTTTGAGGGAACTCGAGCCATCAACATTTAATATAAGTCTACACAATTCTTCTTGAATAAAGCATATAATCTCGAACCTCTTGGACATAGGAATCTTAGAACTTCTTTTATGGTTCTTGTAGAAGACTTAGATAGACCTTTAGACCTATAGCTTCCACAGAAAAATGGTCTTCGAATTTGTAGACATAACTTCACACCACAAATGTTATTCCTTTCCACAGAGAGATAAACCAAAACCATTGACTTGTCACAAAGAGGGGTATATTAGCCTAAAACTATTTTGATTCCTTTGTGTAGAAATTCCTTGTAGATTCAAGCTACTAATTGTAATATGCTAAAACAATAGACTTGAATCTACTCTACTCATTAGTGAAAACAATTAAACGATCATGAAATCATGAAGCATACAAGAGAAATAATTCAATCAACACATTAGCAATGATTCCTTGGGGAAATCCACAATTAAAAACCCCTAATATCTATATATTTCATTATTCAAAAAATATTTTAAAATTACAATGCTCTTCTCAAGCCCAAGAAACCTCTGCACTATCTCTATATGTCTCACTTCTTCTTAGACAATCCTAGGGTAATACCTAAAATATTTTATACTTGCCCAAGTCCCTATATACTTTCCCCGTTCCTCAAGGAATTAGCCCCCTATTAATTAGGGAAATTGCTCAATATGAATTGTACAATCCTAATAGGCCTTCCTCTAATTGCATGCAACACTTGTACAATTCAGATGATTATACAATTGATAGTACACTGTCCCTGAACTCCAATATCAACTAGGTCTTTCTTTGATATGACTTGCATAAGTTATTTATGAGTGAATCATCAATTTATTGGTTGATCACTTGAGGCAGCACCACACTACATTGTAGGCAACACCACACTACTAGACCTCCCACCAGTTCCTCTAATAGTTGGAACTAGTTTAATTGACTTTAACTCAGTTAAATTGAATTAATTAATTACAACTCAAAATAAACTCAAATAGGGATCCTATAAAGTAGGAGACACTCTACATGACTCAAGTTAGACCCTCAACTTGAATTAAATGAACCAACTAAGTCAAATTAACTTAGTTAACTAATACAAGTTATCATGAGATGTGGAGTTACAATTTTATTCCCAATTTAATTCAAGGACAAAATTAAATTAGGATTTTATTGTTGCATTTTCAACATTCCCTCTCAACAAGAAAGGGATTATTTGCTATGCCGATCCTGCCTCTATGAAACTCGAATTTTCATCCTGATAATGCCTTTGTCAAAATATATACATCCAGTTCCTCTGTAGGAATGTATTCCAACAACATGATTCTCCTCTACACACAATCTCGTAGATGGTGATATCAGAAGTCAATATGCTTGGAACGATCATGAAAAAATGGATTCTCACAGAGTTTGATACAACTCTGATTGTCACAGTAAATCACTGTAGGATCCATGTTCTAACCAAATAACCCAACAAGGATATTCCTCATCCATATATCATCACAAGCTGCTTGAATATCTGCCATGTACTCTGTGTCTGCCAAACTAAGTGCAATTGATCTCTACTTCCTGCTATACCAAGAAATTGCTGCTGACCAAATGATGAAGATTCCCCCTGATGTGCTCTTTTTTTTTCAGATGAACTCCTTGCCCAATCTGCATCTGTGAATCCTTGCAACTTCACTTCCTCTATTCATTTGTACCAAAGACCAAACTGAGTGGTGCCTCTGAGGTATCGCAACACACGTTTAGCTGCATTCCAGTAGAGTTTGGTTAGAATAACCATGGTTTGATTAAGATGGTTAACTGAAAAATATATGTCCAGTCGTGTGTTCACCAAATACATAAGTGAACCCACAAGTTTCCTGTAAATATTAGCCTCAACTGCTTCACCTGAAGTAACATATTCCTTCCTCTAGTTCCCTGCTAGAGGAGTCTCCATGGGTTTGCTGCTCTCCATGTGGAACTTCTTCAGTATCTCATTGGCATACTTTCCTTGAGAGATAAATAATTCCTCATCTCCTTTCAATACTTTCATACCAAGGAAATAGTGCATGAGCCCCAGGTCCTTCATCTCAAATTCTCTTGCAAGATCCTCTTTGTAAGATTTTACCAGCTTCTCATCACCTGTTAGAATTAAATCATCGAAATATAATAATACAATCAACAATTTACCTTCAACCACAATATGGTAAAGGTTCACATCTGCTTCAATTTTGATGAAGCCCAACTTGGTGAAATAATTGCCAATCCTGGTGTACCAAGCACGGGGTGCTTGTTTCAATCCATACAACATTCATTTGAGTCTGTACAAATGTGACTCTCTATTGAAGGTCTCAAACCCTTCCGAATACTTAATGTACACCTCTTCCTCAATCACACCATTGAGGAATGTTGTCTTCACATCCATTTGATGTATCTTCCATCCCATTTGCGTTGAAAGTGCTAGAATAGATCTTATTGAAGAGTACCTTTCTATTTGAGAAAATGTATCCTTATAATATATTCCCTCCACCGGAGAGAACCCCCTGGCTACAAATCTGGAATTTTTTTCTCCACAATACCACGTGCTACTTGATTTACCTTTTAAATCCATCTGGAACTCACCACTTACTTTTTTGTTGGTCTTGGGACCACTCCCCAAACACTATTTTTGATAATGAAGTCACACTCCTCAACCATGGCATCAACCAATACGAGTTTCTATAATGCTTCCTCGAATAAGGATGGCTCAATATCTACACTCTTACTCATCAAAGCCATGTAACTAGTGTACCGATTTGGTGACCTCCTATGCCCGTGCTATGATGTGGGTGCTCCCAAATTTTCTTTAGCATCATGCATCAATCTGTTAGCCTCTCTGGTGCACTCCCTTCCATCTTTAGAATTCTCTGCATGAGTGGGTTCTTCCACTCTTTGATCCTCTGCATGTGGCTGCTCCACATCATCCTAAGGTTCTTACTTTGGAGCTAAATGCTCCTCTTCTCCATGCAGCTAAATATCCCTCTCAAGGGAACATATCATAGCCTTCTCTTCATCAAAATTCACATATCTACGAACCGCTGTCACACTGTGAGATGGAGGGTACATATGATATTTGTGAGGTGTATCAGTGTACCCCACAAATATGCCCAACTTAGCCGTTGGTTCTAGATTTTTCCTCTCATCCTTGGTAACATGACAATAGAATGATGAACCAAATATCCTGAACTATTCCACATCTGGTTTCTTACCTAAAAGATATTCTTCTAGTGTACTCATCCCGAGAATCCGATGAGGACTCCTATTTTGCACATATATAATTGTGTTGCATGCTTCAGCTCAAAAGTGCAATGGTAGGCCTTGATCATGTAACATTTCCCGTGAAAATCCCATAATACTTTTATTCTTCCTTTCAGCCACCCCATTCTATTATGGGTTATGGGGTGATATTAACTCCCATCAAATGCCTTCTAATCAACTTTCTTGAATTCATTCGATATATATTCTCCATTGTTGTCACTCCTGAGAGCTTTAAATTTCTTGCCAATATATTTCTAAACAAGTGCTTTAAATTCACAAACTTAGAAAACGTCTGATCTTTCTTCTGCATGAAGAAAATCCAACACTTACAAGAAAAATAATCTACAAATATTACATAATACCTGTGCTTGGCCATGGAGGTTGTCAAGAATGGTCCACACACATCTGAGTGAACCCTTTTAAGGATTGCTTGCACTGGACTGTCCTAATCATGAAATTTAGCTTTGGTGTACTTACCTAATTTACACCGTTTGAATGTGTCTTTATGCTCTAGTGTACCCTTGGGAAGTTATGTAGAAATTTGTTGCATGATCTTCAAGTATCCATGGTGGAAGTGACCCAATCTTTTATACCACAACTCATTGATGTCTCGGATTTGCATATTCTTTGCTTTTGTGCTCAAAGTAGCATAATCTTCTACATCCAATTTGTAGAGGTTCTTTACCCGAACTCTGATCCGCTTCACTTGGATGAACAAAAGCCTTTCCTTTGCTAGATATTACATCATAGCCATGGTCCTCCAACATGGAAACTGAAACAAAATTCTTCTTCAAATGGGAAACATACATGAAATCTTTTAATGTGAGAGGAGAACCAGAATCCCTCTAAAATGTAACTGTACTGATGCTGGTCATGCTATACCTCCCATCATATCCCATTTCAATGTGCATTTGGAGGTCCTTCTCCTCCAAGTCACTGAAGAACTCTTTGTTTCCGGTCATATGGAAAGAGGATCCACTCTCTAGATACCACACACTTTCCATCACTGATGTCACCATGCATGTAATGAGGGTGAAATATAGCTCGAATTTTAAAGCAAGAGCTTCACCTACCGTTCCTCCTTAGGGATTCTTGCTGACCTTCTTGTGAGGAAAATTCTTGGCATAATGTCCTAGCTCGTGATACTGAAAAATTTTAATCTTTGACATGTCCTTCTTCTTGCCGCCCTGACTGGAATTTGATTTGGAATGGGATGAATTCCTTTTCCCTTTATTTTCCTTTCTATCTATGGAAAAATTCTCCTCATCATCATACTTGAATGATGATCCATCTTTGGTGTTCCACCGAATCTCTTCTTGCACCAAGTCAGACAACAAATGCTCCCACTCTGGTAACTTCTCCCTCCCATTTAATGAGTCCTGGTAGCTATGCTATCTCTTGGGAAGGTCTAGAAGTGTTAGGTTGACCAACTCTTCTTCAAAAACTATAATACCGACACTTCCAAGCTCATCCCGACATTGGGTGAACTTGGTCAAGTACTTTCATATTGTGTCGCCCTTCTCCATCTTGGTTTTTTTGAGCTTATCCTTCAGTGCCAACTTCTTGTGGTCATTGCTGTTTTGAAACAGGTATGTCAATGCCTTCCACATCACATATGGAATCTCCTTATCATGGAGGTTGAGACAATATGATCTTGAAATCATTCTAGGATAATCCCTCTCGCCTTTGCAAAATATTTTCTCCACTATGCCAGATCTTGAGCATTAGCTGTTGGAGGCTTAGGAATATCTTTGTCTATAAATTCCTTAAGCCCGTTGTCTTCCAACACTACCTCCATCCTATCCTTTCAATCAATATAGTTTTAACTACCCTCAAGGGAATATTCGAGTCTCAATCCGTAGAACGACATCCTGCTGGCTCTGAAGTATGATACTGAAAATTGATTTCACCTGCAAAAGACAAACTTGTATTCTCATTTTCTAGAGTGTTTTTTGCTATGACACCATGTAGACATTCCTTGTAGATTCAAACTGCTAATTGTAATATGCTAAAATAATAGACTTGAATCTACTCTACTCATCAACATAAACAATTAAATGATTGCGAAATCACGAAGCATACAAGAGAAAAAATTAAATCAACATATTACACAATGATTTCCTAGGGAAATCCACAACTAAAAACCCCTACAATCGTATATTGCATTAGTCAGAAAATATGAGAAGATTACAATACTTTTGTCAAGCTCGAGCAAACTCTACATTATCTCTATCTGTCACACTGCATCCTAGACAAGACTAGGCCAATACTTGACCAATTTTTTTCTTCCCTAAGTCCCCATTTCCTTGCCTTGTTCCTAAAGGAATTAGCCCCTTATTAATTAGGGAAATTCATCAATATCAATTGTGTAATCCTCATAGGCCTTCCTCTAACTTCATGCACTACCTGTACTATTCAAATGATTATACAACTAATAGTACATTGTCATTGAAATCCAATCTCAACTGGGTCTATCTCTAATCTGACATGCATGAGTTATTTATGAGTGAACCATCGGTTTAATAGTTGATCACTGCAAGCAACACCACACTACACTGCATGCAACACCACACTAGTAGACCTCCCACTAGTTCCTCCAACAGTTGGAACTAGTTTCGCTGACTTTAACTTAGTTAAACTAAATTAATTAATTACAACTCAAAATCAACTCAACCAAAGCTCCTATAAACTAGGAGACACTCTACATGACTCAAATTATACCCTCAACTTGAATTAACTGAGCCAACTACGTAAAATTAACTTAGTTAACTAATACAAGTTGTCATGAGATGTGGAATTACAATTTTATTGCAAATTTAATTCAAGCAAAATTAAATTAGAATTTTCTTGTTGCATTTTCAACACTTTGTATACCTTTGGTCCTTTTGAGAAAAATACAAACTTGTCTCCTATCCAACTTAAACTCGAATTCTCTTGGATTGTGACTAGCTATAATACCATGTGTTTTACCCTCTTTTTTAAATGTTGGAGGGAAATGAGCATATCAAAGGTGAAGAAAACAATTTCTAGGTAAAAGGAAAGTCATTAGTAGTGAAAAATGATGTTTTAGATGCAATGGAAATGTTCACTCTATGAGGAAATTCTTAAAATTTGTAAAAATAGAATTGAATTTTTCATACAAGATAACTTGTAGGATTATCATGAACATATGAAATCAAATCTTGATTTGCAAAAAAAATACTATGATAGTCATCATAGGATATTATAATTTGACCAAGATAGAAGTGAAGCTTTACACATGCTATGATACCATGTTAAAAAACTATTGATAACCACACTGGTCAAATAACAAAGTTATTCACTTGCATAAAATCAAAGATTACAAAACTACCTCTTATGTGGTTAAAAACCTTGAAGGTGGAAAAAAATACATGGCACTAAAGACAATTTATTAATGTAGAAAAATAGTTTAGATAAACATATCTCACAAATTCCATCATTGGAAAATGGATCCTCCATGATTTTTTATAAGAGAATAAACCAATAGGGGGTCAACCCATGAATCAAGTGTCATTAGTATTAAGGATATGTTAAACCATTATAACACTAATATGTAAGACATGATTGTAGTCATTGGACTAATTAAGTGCAAATCACGCCAACGAAACAACCTATCATAAACAAACATTACACCAACTTTTTGTTAAACTAACTCCTAGTGTTGAAATAACCTTATGTTGTTGTTACACCAATTTCATCTGTCATAATGTTGGTTATTTATTTATTCAATTATCTTTCTTAACTTATTGTGTCCTTTTCTCTTCAACTCCTTATGCTTTGTGTAAACTTATATCCACATTCCTTGTGTTTCTTGATCTTCCAAACTTGTGCTTCTAGTCTTTTATCAAATTTACATGTTGCTTGCTGCCAACTTCTTCATTTATTTGTGAAATGATACTCATGCATTTCTTCATTTTCCTTCTATGCATGCGGTCTTTGTAAACATTCTTGACCTTGTCTCTTCCATGCACTATTCTTAAGATTGTTAAGATGTAATTTTTGGCTAGTCTCTTTTACACACTTCCTTTCCAATCTATTTATGTGCATGCTATTTGTTTTCATGTACCTCTAGTTTTATTTTTAACTTGTGTTCTTGCACATCTTTATCTTTTAAACCCACATCAAATTCTCCTTCCATGAAACATTTTCCATTCATATCCTCACAAAATATTTGACAAAACTTCGATTTCTCTTTGTGATTGATCTCTTAAAGTCTACTTTTGAGATCCAATAACTCTTTTTTTCTAGTTTGACCTTTCACTTCACTAAAAAATGTGTATACTTGTTATTTCTAGTCTAGAATATATTATCCAATATTTCTTTAGGCTTCTTATTTAGCACTTGTTTCTACCAATAAAATTCCACCATTTCTTCTTTTGTTGAAATTCTAAAATATTAATAGTACACAAACGAGTATGACACTATTAAATAATGGATAGATATAATTTTTTCTAGTAATTCCATTTCACATGCATTTTCTCCTAACTCTCTTTGAATATTGCAGAGTCCTATTTCCTAAGTTATACCTTCTTGTAGGTTCCTTTATGGTAGCCTTATTTCCTCAGGTGAACCATTAGTTGGCATTGAAGCATAAATGGCTTGAATATACAATGCATATCAATGATCTCTTTGTACTTCAAACTATTTCTTTGCAACTTTCTTGTAACCACACTCCCACCCGTTGAGCATACCTTAGGCAGTGAAAGGTGTTTCTTGCTTGGTTTATCCCAAACCCAAAGGTCTATTATGAATATGGGGTTATAAAATGCCACTTCTCCCAAGTTTATAGAATTATATTTTGACCTCATCATCATACTTAGCTCGTTGAGAGCCTTCTCGTGATATAAAATTTACCACAATTTGACTTCGGGATTGTAACCTATGCTCGATCAAAGATTGGCCTATTAAAAGAGGCCATGTCTTCACACTAGCCATGTGGTGCCTATGTGGCCTCCACTAGACTTCAGTGACCTTAATATGTCATCATAGTGGGACCCACCATGCAATTTCCACACCAAGATGGCTCGACTGCTCAATTGCATTATTGCCACGACGTTGCCATTCCACCAACAAAAATAGGCAGTGGGTTTCCCCACATTGAAATTATGGTCAGATTGGCCCCACTCCATCTACGTGCTTATATCACATTTACAACATCAGATAAAAAATAGGTGAGTGGTGGGTGGTGACATTTTCTGCGTCAAAATCATGGTTGGGTCAACCTAACCTTTGTTGGTGCACCCATTCTATGGTACTGCACCTACAACAATCTATAGTGGTAAGCGATGAACAATGAGTGGTGGGGAAATATTCTAGACTTTGGGTTCACTGCATACCCACTCTCATCTATTTTGTCACTTTTTTAGTGTTCGACCATATTATTGGCCCTCAATCTTCTTGTGCACACAAGGTTACAACCAATCTCTAGTGTCGGTCTTGACAATATATACACATATAAAAGAACTAGTCGGTTGGGTGTTATAAAGTAGAAAAGGGTGATACTTCACACTCAACTTCTCGAGGCTTATGACCGAAAGGGACCGAGGCTTATGCCTCAACTCTATGTTCCTTATAACAAAGGAGCATCCCAAACCACCAAACTTCAGGGAGTTATGTCCTAAGGCTTGAAGCCCCAGACTGTCAATTTCAATAGTTAACTAGTATAAGAACATGTTTTTTGCTATACAATCATAGTTTCAATAGTTTGATAACTTATTGGTGCTATATGTGGTCTTCCATTGCTTGAACCTTGACATTACCTTTCAAGGGGGATGTGATGGATGAAGGATGATATGCATAAAGTTCCATAAATGGGACATTTTGATGAAGGATGGAAGGTATGTTGTAACATTGCTTTGCCAAGGGAAATCAGTTGATCCATTATGTTTTTTTATCAAATGCATAGAAAAAAAATCATTTTAAACATTTATTCACGATCTTAGTTTGTCCATCAGATTGAGGATGGTAACATGAGATGGGAGCCAATTGCGTGCCTAAAGAAAATAATTTAATTGAATTTTTTGGTCAAAATGGGATCTCTATCACTGACAATAAACTTGGGGATTCCATGTAGATTTTGACTTGTTTTCATGAATGTTATGGCTACTTTACTTTCTTTAAAAGGATGAGAAAGAGAGAAAAAAGGGCCTACTTCATTAGTTGATCCAATACTACCATGATGACATTATTTCCTTCAAATTTGGACAAAGTTATAAGAAAATCCACTTAAAACTCTTCCAAATGTTGATTTGGTATACCTAATGGTTATAGGAAACTTGGGGTAATGATTGTGTCTCTGTTATTCTGTTGGCATATCATACATTTAACCACAAAATTTTGAACATTAGTTTTAAAATCTCTCCATAAAAAATCCTTGTTAACCTTATGGTAAGTTTTCAAGATTTTCTAATGTCCTCTTATAGGAAAAGTGTGCAATTCCAAAAGGACCTTCTATTTGAGGTGAGAATTCTTCCATTAATATAGTTGATATTGATACCATGGAAAACCATTCTTCCACACAAATTTATCTAATGCACTTGGTCCTATTGTATTTGTTGAATGATATTGCATACTTTCCGATCTTGATTCCATTCTATTCTTGATTCTTCCACCCAATTAGATTGTGGAATGGAAATAGAATGTAGTAAACTCTTTGTTTCTTCTTCTTTTCTTGAAAGTGTATTTTCCACGATATTATATTTTCATTTTTTATTTGTAACTTGAAATTCATAACCTAGTGTCTTTGTAACCCAATTTCGTTGCTATTTTCAAGATAATCATTAGTCTAAGAAGTACTTCAAACTATTATGACCTATTTTTCATGAAATAAAAAATGAAATTTTACCAATGTGTACCTTGATATTTCTTCTTGTCTTCAAAATTTGACTATTTGAAACTTTCTAAAAACGTTATAATGAAAATGCTAAGATGACCTGGTTTAAAACTAATTTCAAGATTAGTCAAAAACCCTATTTTCGATAGAATATATTTAAAAGTATATTGAACAAAAACTTGAAATTTTTATTACCTATAGTTTGATAATTCTTCTTAGTCTTATTAAAATTTGTTTCTTGAAGATTCCTAGAGAAATAATTAAACAAAAAAATTCCAAGATGTCTTGATTGAAGGAGCAAAACACTAGGATTGTATACTTGGATACCAATTGTTAGGAAAAATATACTAAAATTTATTTGAAATGGGGCAGTAAAGGCTTCTTTTCAGCTTACAAGAACCTCTCCCACTCCAAAGCTTATATATTCCCAAGATCTATGCTTATGCTTGATAATTTGCGGAATTAAAGGACTTGAAATAGGTGTACACTTGTGTTTGTTTTTAGATTGTTCAAGTGCTTATGTACATTTTCTTATGCTGATGTAAGACACACATAACAGTAAATACAATGCAGAAAATAAGCAAACACATGAGACAACAATATAATATGGAGTTCACCCCGATATCTTGGGCTATGTCTCCTTGAGCTCTAATCAACTCGACTAGGCTCTTTGGGATTATGGCTTGAATTCTTTTACAAGTTCCACAATCAACTCCATAGGTTTACAACTGTACCTATGGGATTAGAATACCATCTTACCCTTGGCTGTCCTTACTCTGCACACAGATCTAGGCTTCTCTGGACTAGGCTCCTTTAATTAGTGCTCTGAGCTATCTTGAGCTCTAGCTTGCCCCAACTCCCTTAGAACTCTCTTAACTATCTCTGGAACTCCTTCTTTTATCTTCAACACACTTTGAACATCAGAAATAGCTTGATCATTTGATCTCTTTGCTGTTCTCTGGCTTCGTTTGCCCTTTGGCTCTCTGGCTCTCAGCCTTGCAACTCTGATGCGTTCAGCTCTCTGAGGAATCACCCCTTTGCCATCGCCCCCAACCTCTGGTGGCTTCTTTGGCTTTCTATGGAACTGTGGCTCTGCCTCTATAAGCTCTCTGAAGGGAAAAACTAGCTTCTTCGCTTGGCTCTTTGGCCTTTGAGGAACCCTCTGACTCTGTGGATTCCATCCGTTCCTCTGTCCCCAATCATGAGGAATCATTCCCTTGCGGCTCTTCAGCTCTGCATGCTTCATAACACATCCCTGTTGTAGAAACACCCACTCATAGTGTGGCACATGTGTGATGGCTATTTCCAAATGGAAATGAACCAATGACCTCTTTCCAGAACAAAATACATGAAATAACACATTCTTCGTTTGGAACGGAAATATAAAGGAATACACAGAAAAAAAAAATCATGGACATTAAGCCCAGACATCAAATTGCCTTAAATCACATCTATATCCCTCTTGGGTCCATCCTGTCATCGCAAATCGCAATCGCACAGGCGGAATGCTTAAAACCCAAGAATTTGACAAATACATGGAAATACAAAGAAATCCCGTAAATCCGGAATTCAAATAATATTCAATCACATTTATAATCTTTATTGGGTCTGTGCCTTGATCGCTAATCGCAATCGCACTGCCCAAGAGTCCTGGTATATTCCCCATGCCTTTTTGTGATGCAATCAACTATCGCCAATCACTTTATTGGCATATCGCAATTGCTTTATCGGCGCTATCGTAAGTTGCTCTGTCGCATATGTGACGACCCTTTTTATTGTTGCGATCCACCGATCGTCGATTGCTAATCACCGATATCGGCGCATTGCTTATCACTATCGCAATGGCCCCGGGGGTCTTCCCTTTGACTGTGTCGATCACTGATCCGCCGATCGCAATCACTCTATTGGCTCGCCTGGGTTCCGATATCGCATTATAGCCTACCTCTGATGCGATATGTTAGAGATCGTAATCGGGGTCCTTAAGGCCTTTGTTCTAAGTCATTCCTTTGATCCTCTCTGATGCGATTTTCCTTAAGGAACACATATTCTCCGTTAAGTCCCATTTATAGGAAATTGCCTCCTTTTCCATTTGAAGTCCATTTTAGCCCATTCAAATTGCGTTAGATTCAGAATGAAGAGATCTATGCAATGAGACTATTTCCAAGAGCATAATTTGACTTTCATTTTCCTTTGTGAGAAATATTTTTAGACTTAGAAGCCAATTCTAGATCCATTTTGGATCATGCCTTCCCACTAAAAATCTTTTGGACTCCAAAAGACTGATATATTGTTCCGAATAGTAAATGAGAGTACCTCACCCTCTTCTTTAAGCCTCCATACACTTGCCTTGCATAGTGCCTCTAAACCAAAGCCTTTGAATACTCCCTTTCTGGATGTGCTTGTCCTCCTGGGAAGAACTGTCTTCCTCGACTTCCTGCAGAACTCCTGCTGAGAAGGTCACAGAAGATAGTTTGAACTTATCTTCCTTGATCATTGATCCAAGGTGGCTCAAAAAAATGTGAAGTTACATCTACTTCACAAAATTTTCATTTGTACTTATTTGATATAATGTCAACAACAACTATTAACAACAACAGGATTACAGACAACAACTGGATGGCCTAAACTCTTGCTTCATCAAAAGAAACAAATTTCACATCTTGTGAACACCTCCATGTCTTTACATCTACATACAAATGATTGACTAGATAACAAGCCAACAAAACATGCCTTTAAAACAATTGACCCTTCAAGTCAAGCATGTAGAAAAATAATTCTAAAGTCCTTTTTCAAAGATGAAACACTTCATCATCATCTCCATCTTGGAGACCAAATCAACTTTTTCCAAGCCAATATTGCATTACATGCATGGTTAAAAACAAAGCAATCAACCCTTCAAGTTAATTACACATACATGTCCAAATACAAGGAAATCATCAACATCTCTGTGTTCATGCACATCATTCTCATGCATGCATTTCATTCTTCAACTTTCGCTTAAGCACACTATACTTTCGAAGCTGAAACGAATATAATGTTGCAGCAATAAAGTGAGTCCCCTACTCAACTTTTTCCATTCACCTTCTTGCTAAAACCCTGCAACTTGCATTCCATTAACAAAGAAGTGAAAATAGATGCATTATATCAATTGACATGCAATCTTAATTGGATAGGAACTCTAACCATTTCTTACCAATCCATTTCAAAGGTCCTTCCTTTGTCTGCAGATCAGCATCAACATGTGAATCATCCTGAAACACATCAATCATGGAATCTTTCTTTCCATTCCTGTCATTCTCTCTTTCCACCTTCTTCAAGTTTCGTGGAAGAATTATTGGATTCAGAGTCCAACATTTTGCAGCAATATGTCCTTGCTTATGGTAGTAAGTACAACATATGTGCATCTCTTGACAACATGATTTGCCTTGTCCAGTGGACCTTTGGCTTTTTTCTTCCTTTCCTTCAAAAGTTTCCTGTATGTGGTCATTCTCTTCCAACATCTAGAAACATTATGGTTATCCAAACCACAAAAGGAACATGCAATTCTTTTCCCATACTTATATGGAAATTTACCATGCTGAACATAATCAAAAGGAATATGATTAAAACCAGATTTATACCTTTCTCTTTCACCTTTATTGCCTTCATGAGGAGGTGAATTGAATGAAGTAACTCCCTTTGGAACACCATCAACCTCTTCAATGGTTTCAGAGTTTCCACAACTCTCTGGTTCAAGTGTATGCTTATGAACACCTTATTTCTACAAAGTATGCTTCACACTATTGCATTCCCCAAGAATACAATCTTTACACTCTTGAGGTAGAAGACCTGAAATGAAACTCCTTCTAGGAACTGTTTCAATTGTCTTCATGGCAGCTTTGGAACTTTCTCCATAAGCTTGTCCATAGCCAAGACCCAAATACTTAGGCCTTTCCTCAACTATTATTGGCTCAAAAATACCCTGTGCATGTTTTCCCAAGCCTTTTCCTTCATAGCCCATCTTGGACATTAACTTGGACCCTATGCCTCTGGTATGTTTTTCAAAAGAACCAACATAATCATTCTTAGAGGAAATTGAAGACAAATAGGAACTTTTTACCTATTTTTCAAGCTGATACTTGACCAAGGCTTCTTTCGCAACAAGGATCTGTGTCTCCAACTCATGCATCCTTTCTAGGTTCATATTTGCAATATGAAGTTGTCTCTCCATTTCTTGCAATTTGTTAGAAAGCAACTTCTTCTCTTCCTTCATGGCATTCAACTGCTCTCTAAGTTTGGTGCTCTTCCTTCCATCCTCATACATTTCTCTCACCATATCCATCATGGTGAACAAGTCTTGCTTCATGTCTTCATTAGAGAATCTTGTGAAGAGAGCAGAATTTGAGGACTCACTTGTAGAAGTTATCATTATCAAAATGAACAAAAGAACTTCAAAGAATATTAACAAAGAGCTTATTCAAGAAACCTTTTGCAACAAACCTTTTGTGCTTCAAGGATTGCTTTGAGGTCCTTTGGGATAAGAAGAATGCCTTTAGCCCTTCTTCCTTCTTGTCCTCTCCTAGACTTAGCTATCAATAGCTTCCCTTCTACAAACTCAGACAATAGTTAGTTTGCAAACAATCAAACGACTAAATTCTTTCTACTGTTTGAAAACCTTTCAAGTCAAACAAGCATATAGATTGCTTAGTTAATCAAGCATTCTGATATAATACCACTTGCATCATGATACAACCTGGTTCATGCTACCACCTGCTCTGTTATAACTTAAGCTATGATACCACCTGATCTGAAATGGGGCACTAAACACTTCTTGTTAGCTTACAAGAACCTCTCCCACTCCAAAGATTATATATTCCCAAGATCTATGCTTATGCTTGATAATTTATGGAATTAGAGGACTTGAAATAGGTGTATGCTTGTGTTTGTTTTTAGACTGTTCAAGTGCTTATGTACATTTTCTTATGCTGATGTAAAATACACATAACAGTAAATACAATGCAGTAAATAATCAAACACATGAGACAACAATATAATATGGAGTTCACAGTGATATCTTGGGCTACGTCTCCTTGAGATATAATCAACTAGACTAGGATCTTTGGGATTATGGTTTGAATAATTTTACAAGTTCCACACTCAAATCCATAGGTATACAACTATACCTATGGGATTACAATACCCTCTTACCCCTGGCTGCCCTTACTATGCAGACAGATTTAGGCTTCTTTGGACTAGGCTCCTTCAATTAGTGCTCTGAGCTATCTTGAGCTCTAGCTTGCCCCAACTCCCTCAGAACTCTCTTAACTATATCTGGAACTCCTTCTTCCATCTTCATCACACTCTGGACATCAACAATAGCTTGATCGTTTGATCTCCTTGCTATTCTCTGGCTCCGTCTACCCTCTGGCTCTCTGGCTCTCAGGCTCTCGGCTTTGCAACTCTATTGCGTTCAGCTGTCTGGCTCTGCAACTCTGCTGTGCTCAGCTCTCTGAGGAATCACCCCTTTGCCATCACCCCCAACCTCTAGTGGCTTCTTTGGATTTCTCTGGAACTACGACTCTACATCCAACCTCTGGTGGCTCTGCCTCTATCAGCTCTCTAAAGGGAAAAACTAGCTTCTTCGCTTTGCTCTCTGGCCTTTGAGGAACCCTCCGACTCTACGGCTTCCATCTGTTCCTCTGTCCCCAATCATGAGGAATCATTCCATACTACTCTTTAGCTTTGTGTGCTTCATAACGAATCCCTGTTACAAAAATGCTCACTCATAGCGTGGCACAGGTGTGATGGCTGTTTCCAAATGGAGATTGTTATCACTCAGGTTGTTCCCTAGGAAAATTCCAAGGAGGGAATATGGCCAAGGTAACCACAAACCAATCTTTTAGACAAATTCTAGCCAATCTGCATCTAGAGAGGGCTCTCTCTTTGTAATCTAGCTTTGTTTTTAGATTATATTAGGCTAGTTATGAAGTACAAGGGTTTTGTTTCGAGTTTTGGATGGTGGTGTTCTGTAGAATAGGGCTGCAAGTTTGAGAGATTCAATCCATTGGGCTAATGGAGTCTAGGAGGTTGAACCACTGGATATGGTCTCTTTGACAGAAGGAGGTACTACAAAGCAGGGTAATCAGTCATGGAACAATTCATAAGCTGAATTAGATGGGATGGAGTCTGTGGTTGGAGGGAATTTAAGAATCCTTCAACATGTAGACAGAAAGAAAGTGAATGATTATGACCAAGAAGCAATTAAGAATTTCTTAGCATTAAATCAATATGTAAGAACCAGGGAAACAGGAGCAGTTAAGAATTCCTATTTATGCTGATCCTGAAGAAAACATTAATAATAATAAAGATTGAACTCAGAGTGTAAACAAACAAATTCTGTGCTATTCTTTTTCTCTATTATTAAGATCATGAAACATATATGAGGCATATAAACTTCATAAACAATAAAACACAGGTGAGGAGAAACTTATTGATCCATAACATGACACAAGAATTCTGTAGCTGAGCCCAGAGCATCAATTCCACATTCAGATAGTGCAACGACAATGAAATCCAACAGCTTATGTATTGAACAAATTCTCAAAGTTACAACGCAGTCCAGAGAAGATATTACCAACCAACCCCAAATACTTCATTCGGGGCGGTATTTATACAAAAAGTGTTTACAAAATATCTGGATGAGAAAATATCAAGCAATAACTTCATCCATCTACTTTAGAGGAGAAGTAAATGATGTTGGAAACAGAGATAAATGAATGCATAAGTAACTGTTGTTGTGTTGGCCGCTTTAGTTGGTCAGATCTGTTGACTTTTACGCTTAATGAGTCGACTGGCAACTGTCTTCTATTGATATCCCGCGCTGCTGCCCCGACTTCTTCAACTGTACCTGGACTGTCTTTCTACGCTGTTGCTCCAACTTGATCCTTGTTTCCTGCTGTTTTCTTCTTCATGGCATATGATACCAAATTTCAACCTTCCAAATCTATAAACATAAATTAAAGATATGTTTATAAAATTTCCAACATTCTTTGCCACCATTGGTCTCCTGGTAACTGATGTCTTTTCAATTTCCTTAAAGTCTCATCAACATACTCTGTTGTTTTAAATCCCAGGATATAAGAGATCATGTCAATAATGAACTTCCTAGCCTCATTGAACTAGACATGGACATAGGGAGGAGGCTCTGTGGGCTGGCGATCTGGTTTTATAAATGTTTGAGCAATCCGGGTTAACTCTGACTTGGACAGTTTGGCACCTTGGTCAAGCAAAAACCCCATGGAAAGAGGAGTTAGAGGTTGAGTTGGCTTGAAGTGCAGCATTTCATTTATGGATTCAGGGATGATGTAAAAGAGGACATTTCCAGAAGGGGTCATCACTGCTCTTTGAATTGGCTCATAATTGGCATGGCATTGGTGAATGAGGTCAGGGAATACATTCACTGAAGGGAGGTAGTACATGGGCATGTTGGACTCCCAAATTCCATAGACATCAGCATTGCTGCAGTAGCTATTCCTAATTTCACAAACTTCTTGGAGATGAGGCTTGTCACCCATTAAGTCATTAATCTGGAAATCCCTGTCAGCTAAAGGTATCCATTCCAGTTCTTTGTGTGGAGCATTGAGAGGTGCAACATTCAGGGCCACTGGAGCCTCCCTTGCTCAACTATCTGGGATTTTTCAATTTGGAATTTGGGTCTTTTGAGGCACAAAATAGACAAAACAAGAGTTCTGGGGTTTTTTCTCCGGGAATTGCAGACTGAAGTTAATTCAAATTTCAACTTGTTGGGTGAATCCCATAGTGGAAAACGAAGCTTGCAGGGTTTTCGGTCAAAATGGACAAAAACAGTGGTAATGGTGTGCTTATAGAAAGTAGTTTGACGATTTGAGATTGAATTTGGGCGTTTTTTGGAAAATTTGCAAAGGAAAGTTAAAAATAGTGGGCTTGGGAAAAAGATTTGGGTAAATACTTGTTTTTATCAGCTCCCTGGGTGAATTTTATAACAAGACACGAAAGATGCAGTTTTTTTGGTGAGAAGTAGGTAACAGAGTGGTCTTGGCACATTGATATGAAAGCTATACACAGAATTTAATCCGGAATTCGGCCCTTTTGGTGTGATTTTATAGTGGAAAACTTTCAAAACACAGGTTCAGAGGGTAAAGTGGGTAAATACCTAGGTTTTGGACACACACACGACTAATTTGTAGGTTTGGATGACAGTTTGCAGCGTGGAAGGCTGAAGTATGTTGGTCGGGTGGTGGACTGGAGTTCTAGTGGTCGACTTTGTCGTGATTTGCATGCACAGGCTCCGTAAACGCAACCAATAGGAAATGCTTGAAAATGACATATTCATGGGTTTTGACAAAAAATTTGGCGTTATGGGCTTTTTGGTGCTTTTTTTTGTGTGACGTCAGCATGACGTAAAATTTTGTCGTGTAGCGGGGTACGAAAGGTGACGTGTCGTGTGATGCGGCAGATGACATGGAGCCGAGGTGGCAATGTTGACGTGGGGATGAAATGGGGGTGATGTCATCAGATGACATCATCGGGGTTCTGCAGGGGCGGTATATGGTAATTCTCGCACCGATTTTGGGACAAAGGTTGTTTCGAGCGGAGGGGATGCGATGATATTGGGCGGGCGACACGCGTCTTCTGTACGGCGGGAATACCGCTTTTCATCGAATGCTAACGATCGGTCATCAGAGGGGTTCCCATATTGATGCGGGCCGTTGGATGGGAATGCCTAGATTCGACGATTGATAGTTGACGGAGCTGCAGGGGAGTATGGTGTGGGAACCCACCATTGAATTAAAACATTTTTCAAAGGTTTTCAGGCTTATTTTATTGATTGGGTCGCAGAGTTGGCTATTCATTTAACCAAATGTTAAATGAATTCCAAATATTGCGTGCTGGGAGGGTTATTGCAAGATTTTGATAATAAACTTTTACCCTCATATGAAATATTAACATATGGCTATAGTTTAGCCGGGGTCGGGGTATTAAATCCTTTGGGTTTTCATATGTTAATATAATATGGGAAAGGGAAAAATCTAATATAGGAACTATATAGTAAAGTCAATATGTTAATATGAAAAATATGTTTTAAACAAAAAGCGCTAAGTTAAAAGTGAAAAACTTAGGCTTAGGGAGATGAAAGGACACCAAGCTATGAAGTTTGGGAAACTTAGCATAATAAACAAAAGCATTTTTACAAGAGAAATGTGGCTTTAATGTACTTAAGTAAAAACAAAGCTTTACTTAGTTTTTTTCATGAAATGAAGTGAACTAGGAGCACTAAGCAGATCTCATTGTCCTTGGAGGGAGGTTAGTGAGTGATTTTGGGAAAAGAGTGAGGGAAATTAGTCATGCTTCAGTTGTTTTGCAGTCAAATCATTGTCATGATACTTTATGATATCCATGAGATGAATCATCTTGAAAGACAAAATTGCTCATAAACCTGCTTCTGCAACATCAAAACTGCCTACCCAGCCTCTTACACCTAACATTTTTTCTTCCTTTATCCTTGGGTGCATTTGATCTAGCAAACCCTTTCTCTTATTTTCTTTTAGTTGCCCTCCTATCTAAGTCTGTCCTTATTTCTTCCAAGGGCTCATATTTAGCTGTTGAGACCCTTTGCTTCTCTACCTAACTACTTGTCTGCCAAGCTTGAACTGTTTGGACAGACTTTATTCTCTAATTCTAAGACAAGTAAATTTAAATATGGACTTGGCCAAGATTGAGCTGTTTGGCGATCCATCAGCTGTGGCAAGAGTTAGCTGATTGCACATAATTAAATTGTTCAAAAATGGAACAGTAGTGGCATTTTGGACTAGCACACTTTCCTGGTCTTTTCATTTGGGGTTCATTTGCTTTCTTTCTTGACCATTTTCTTCTTTTTTCCCTTTGATTTTTCTTTTAGGACATACCCTCTTTTAATTTTTTAATTTTTTTGTTTTCTTGGAATATGGAACACCTTTGCAACCAAACAAAGGTTTTAACATATTAGGCCTTATCAATGTCAATCATGAAAAATGACACCTATTGGTATAGGAACCTAACAAAAATGAACCGATGGCCTCTTTCCAGAACGAAATCCACAAAACAACACATTATTCATTTGGAATGGAAATACAAAGGAATACATAGAAAAACCCATCATGGGCCTTAAGCCTGGACTTCAAATGGCTTTAAATAACATCTATATCCATCTCGGGTCCGTCCTGTCATCGCAAATCGCAATCGCATAAGAGGAATGCTTAAAACCCAAGAATTTGTCAAATACCAGGAAATACAAAGAAATCCCGTAAATCCAGATTTCAAATATTATTCAATCGAGTTTATAATCTTTATTGGGTCTGTGCCTTGATCGCTAATTGTAATTGTGCTACCTAAGAGTCCTGGTCCATCCTCCATGCCTTTTTGCGATGTGATCAACTATCGCTGATCGATTTATCAGCATATCACAATCGCTTTATTGGCGTTATTGCAATCGCTCTATCGCTTATATGATGGCTCTTTATATTGTTGCGATCCACTGATCACCAATCACCGATTGCCGATATCAGCGCATCGCATATCATATCGCAATGACCTCGGGGGTCTTCCCTTTGATTGTGCCGATTGCCGATCCGCCGATCGCAATCGCTCTATTGGCTCGCTCGGGTTCCGATATTGCATGGTAGCCTACCTTCGATGTGATATGTCGAAGATTGCAATTAGGGTACTTAAGGCCTTTGGTCTAAGTTGATCCGGATTTAAACATGAACGCAATAGATTACAGAGATAACCATAAATACAGAGATGCGATAACCATAAATAAAGAGATGCAGCGGAAATAACACTTCATTTCATTAATGGAAAATACCGAAATATGCTTACAACCAGAATTGGACATAAACCAGCTAGGACGATGGTAGCTTATCTCTGAGAAGAGATGTGCGGCTACATGTCTCTGAACTGTTCCGACTTATGTTACAATGAGGCTCGAAGGCCTATTTATTATTGAGAAACAATGGAAAACCCTTCACATTCCAAAACCGGCCCTTAGAAGATGAAACGCCAAATTCTGGGCCCCGTTTTGGGTAAATTGGTACATCAATTTCCCGGGGTCGTAACTTTGGCATACGATCTCTGTTTGACACACATGATAGCTCGTTAGAAAGATCTATCCGAGAGCTACCATTGTTGGAACGGGCAAGACAGGTCCATTGCATGGACCTGGACTAGTGTTGCCCCTGGATTCCCCAAAAAGTGTCGTTTAGGGCCTCAAAACGGCTCCGGAAGTTCAGGACCCGAAAAACTGCTAAAAATAGTAAGTTGTGCTACAATTAAGGAAACTGAAAATGCTGAAAGAGACAATGATGGGGGTCCAGATGGACTTGGCAGGTGGCCACCAATATCCATCTGGATCATAAGTCCTCCCTTTGATCCTTTTCGATGAGATTTTCCTCAAGGAACGCATATTCTCCATTAAGTCCCATTTATAAGAAATTTCCTCCTTTTCTAAGGATAATGGGCAATTTTTTTTTTTTTACAATAACTTCTTCATCTGAAGTCCATTTTAGCCCATTCAAATTGTGTTAGATTCAGAATGAAGAGATATATGCAATGAGACTATTTCCAAGAGCATCCTTTGACTTTCATTTTCCAGTGTGAGAAAGATTTTTAGACTTCGAAGTCTATTCTAGATCCATTTTGGATCAAAAATAGCTTGAAAATAGAGAGAGAAGAAGCTCAATACAATTATTTAGAGGACATAGGGTACAAATACTATTGGCATTGTTGTGTTGGCATTGATATCAATAAGTTCATGGTCATAGTCATACTAGTCATGATCATTTGTGATGGATGTTGACTTGGTGGTCCTATTGGTTGGAATTATGTATTGACAATGAGATGGTTGTGTTGGCATTGATGTCAACTCTTGAGGTCATGCACTTATGTCAACCTCATGATGATGTAGATTCATGGGCCATGGTGTGTGTCATTATGTGTTGGAATTAATGGAGCTTGATGATAGTATGATGGTCTTAAAGGAGTTGGAATGTATTGGCATGTACATTGATGGACATGTCTGATGATTATTGTTACTTCTACATGTAGATGGTGCTGCTATGGTTTATCATACAAAGATCGATCTGATGGAGATGGTTCATGGCACACTAGTTGAGTTTTCAACTAGGTCTTCATGTCTATGACTATGATCAGGAGAATTATTTTAGTGATGTTATGGATTGATGATGGTGATACAGAGGTTGCAAAGGTGCTTCAAATGTGTTGCATCTTGTTAAGAGGTCTAATGAGAGTGGAGGACATGTTGGCATACTTTCCAACCTTGTTTGTTGGCCCTTCTAAGCCAACTTGGCAGTGACACTTGGGAGGCATGTTTGGTTTACTTGCAAAGGCGTCAGAGGCCATGTCAAAGGTCTATAGGCTAGTACATATGCAGGGGAAGGTGATCTAATAGGTGGCATAGGTTTTGGAGTAAAGAAATGATGCTTTTACTGAGCCTCATCCCTAGTCACATGCACAGAGGCCTATGGGAGTGGTTGGAATGATACAGTCACATGGAGGACAACCTATGGGAGAGGTTATAACATATTTAACCACAAAATTTTGAACATTAGTTTTAACACCTCTCAATAAAATCCTTGTTAACCTGATGGTAAGTTTTCAAGAGTTTTGAATGTCCTGTTATAGGATAAGTGTGAAATTCCAAAAGGATATTCTATTTAAGTTGAGAATTCTTCCATAAATATAGTTGAACTTGATACCATGGAAAATCATTCTTCGCCACAAATTTATCTAATGCACTTGGTCCTCTTGTAGTTGTTGAATGATATTGCATACTTTCTGATCTTGATTCCATTCTATCTTTGCTTCTTCCACCCAAGTAGATTGTGGAATGGAAATAGCATGTAGTAAACTCTTTGCTTTTTCTTATTTTCTTGAAAGTGAATTTTCCACCATATTATATTTTCCTTTTTTATTGATAACTTCAAATTCATAACCTAGCGTGTTAGGGTCTAAACCTAACCCATTTATTTATGTAATAAGTCCAATGGGCCGAGTCAGAGTCATAATTAGTTAGAAAGTAAATAAAAGCCATATTAATAATTGTAATTGGTTGACCCACATTAGAGAAAAGGGACCCCAATTAGTTGTAAATGGGCCATAGTTAATAAATAAAGTGTTTAAGCTGTGTTATGCAAGGGGCCACTAGTATTTAGGGTTCTGTATATAATTTAGCTATAAATAGTCTTATTTAGTAAGGGAAAGGTCATCGAGTGTTATTGTAATTAAGATCTTCTCTATTGGAGGTTTCCCTCTTGAAGAGGCAAGTGAACATTGACTCTGTTTCTGAATAATAAAATAATTTGCAATTTTTCTGATTTCATGTGATAATTCTGTGTTCTGGGCTATATTTCTTTGTATTTATGGTATTATGGATTTATTGCAAGTTAAGGGCATAACAAGTGGCATCAGAGCACTTTCCAGGGCCAATTGTACCTCTAATTTTTGTAGTTTTGTTTTAGGTTAGAGACTTGTTCCAACGTCTTTAAACTACAAGATTTGTCGTTGAGCGCATAAAACTATGGATTTGGGGAGGCATGCATGCAGAAAATACAAGAGGTGGTCACTCTTGTTGGACTCCCTTGTAACCCCTTTGGGTACCCCTTCGAGTAGTAGCACATTATACAAAACCGCGCACAGACTACACTTCCACGTACCCTCCAGTATATCGAAAGACCCCTAGGCTTGCCTAAAACTTAACCTTAGATAAGCCGTTGACCGTCTTGTTGCTGCAATACACTAAGAATAGCACTCAAGGAGATTACTTGCACGCACAATAGGGTACGGTCGATCCTCCTTAGTTAACGCCCTAAAAGATTGGGCCAGGTACTCTTGTTGGACCCTTGTGTATATTGAGATCTGTAGCACTTGACATTGATTTGAGACCATAGTTCCCTCTGCTATCTAAATATTACCCTCTACCTTATATTCCATATTAGATCTAACAGTTGGGGTTCTGCCGCCACTGTACAACTCAGATTCAACAGTCGGGGTTTTCATAATGTAAATCAGATTGTTTGTGCAGTGAGGATATTGTCACAACACATTTGGCAAGACCAAGACCCTGGGGTTTCTTTTTCTACAGTCTAGGCCTAATTTTCGCCAGACATTGGGCAGTATCAAGATTTCTAGAATTCAACCATTGCAGTATTGATCAGGAGGGAGTAAAACCATTTTTGGAGTAAAAAAAGAAAAATAAAAGGATGAGACTTAGCCCATAAGCTTTAGGACAACCAATTGGTCGTAGTGGTACCATTCGCTTGTAAGCCCCCAATTTTCGAGTGATCCCAATTTTTTTTCCGATGTGACTTCAAGTGACCCACGCCATTAGACTCCCGAGCTCGGCCTCTTTATAAGAAGAATAGTCTTAAGTATTTGAACGAGGTGGTGAATGCTAGGTACCAAATCTCAAGTTATGGCTTCTAAGAGGGTCCAACACCTTGAAAAATGTTTGAAGAATTCCAGGACAACATGGAAAATATTAAAAAACAACTCTCATGACTAACAAAACTTATAACAAAGTCTCATTGGGAGAAGCCTAGTGTTTATGCACACATAGAAGGAGAATCTAGCCATCACATTCACTTCCATGGAAATCACCACCATTTCAACCATCGGACACCCAAGCTGGACATGTAAAAATTTGATGGCTCTAACCTTGCAGTATGGGTAGTACAAATAAAACAATATTTCTCCCTTAATGATGTCAACATAGTTATCGATCAAATGGGAACTATTACCTCAAAATGAGTACTCTAGCCCAAAACCCCCAAAAACATGAAAAAACAACTCGAAAATGAAAATTGTTTATGCTAGAACGATGTTTTTTTTAGGGAATTTATTTATTTATTTATTTATTTATTTTAATGGAAGTAAAAACCATTTTTGTTTTAAAAATGGATGAAAAAAAGCGCTTAAAAAATTAAGTGTTTATTCTGGAATAACAAAAAAAAGACTGGGTTACAATTTTGACATTTTTTAGCAATGGAGTTAAAGATAAAATATCAGGACTTGGAAAAACTGTACAATTCCAACAATTCTCGGACATGATGTTAAAGATAAAATTTCATGTCTCGAATCCTGATAATTCCAACTATTTCCATCCTTGTTGTTAAAGATAAAATATCTTGACTCTAAAAAACCTTGAAATTGTAATTGTTTTCAACCATAGCATTAAAGACAACATATCATAATTTAGAAAAACTTTAATATTTTGACAAATTTTCAACCTTGTAATTAAAAACCTTCAGTTTTTAACACATTTCAACCATGAAATTATGGACAAATTATACGACTAAAACAATTTTTAAAAATGAACAAGTAAATGAAAGATTCATTATTCCAAGATTAATTTTTATTTCAAAGGTTAAAACTATAGCTCTTTTCAAATTTTAGCCTAAGACAACTTATCCTATTGCAACAAAAACCTAAAAATCAACCATAAAATCAAAGTGTTCTTTTTAATGAGGCATCAAAATTTCAACAATTTTAAAACTATCTTATACCAAATGATAACAATAAATAATATCATGGCAATATCATTGTATAATTTAAAAAATCAACATTAATTTCTAATATTTATTTAATTTTAATCAAAATATCAACTTTCGTAGATCGAATATCACATATATTAAAGCATATAATCCAAAAAACATAGAAATGACCCATAACTTCATGTAAGATCATATGGAAGTCAAAATATTTATTTCAAGTTACCATGCAAACATCTCTAAAGACATGAATTTATTTTAATTAAAACATTAAATCCAAAAAACATAGAAATAACTCATAACTTCATGTAAGATCATATGGAATTCAAAATATATAATTTCAAGTTACCATGCAAACATCATTTACATAAAATGTCTTAGATGTTTATTCAAAATCATCTGTAGGATCAGGCACACCATCAGAATCTACATCTTTAGATGAATGACTAGATGCAGATGAAGATGACCCATATTCTTCTATTTCATCAACTAGAGCCCCATCTGAGTCAACATGCATGCCCACCATTTCAGGTTTCAAAAGTCTTCTAGATCTACGACTAGGTTCAACAGACTCCCATCTCAACACTGTTCCTTCTAGTAGCAACTTCTTCAAAATATCTATGGTCTTGAAGCAAAGAGTTCCTCTCTTTGTTAAATTGAAGTCATAGACAATTATGTCAATATCCTCCAATTTTAATAGGTCTATGTGGTAACAATTTATATTTTTACCCTTTCTTTTTCTCTTTCTGTGAATTTGTTTATCAACTACCATCTCTGGCTTGTACACACCATTGAAGGGGTGGGTATCTGTGGCATACCAATGTACCTCAACAACTGTAATATCTTCATTTTATTTAATGACTTTTATAACCTTTGCAACCCAAAATGGATAGCCAAGTGGATCTCCATCTTCTAATACGGCTATCATGCAACCCTCCTTAACTTCCTACACAGAACCCCTATAAAGGTATTCCATGGCTTCACGTTGTGCATGCAATCTTCTAGAACCGATATAGATTTCTCTTTCCTCTTCCCGTTGAGAATTAATAATGCCTTGAGATTGTTGTTGTTCAACAATATGTCTTTCCTCCTATTCATTTGGCATATTTTGAGGTCAAATAAAAGGAGTCTTCAAAAGTGTATATTCATTTCCTGATATTGAGATGATATCACTTTGATCATTGAAGAAAGACTCCCACCAAATTGAATCAACAACATCAAAGTAGTAATATGTATCTCTAATACATCTTTTTATTTCTTCCAGACATTCATAATAATTTATCTTTCTCTTATGCCTTCGTGCATTATTGAGTTCAGAAATTGATTGTAATAATATTATCTTTGATGCAAATATTGGATGATCTGGAATGAAATTCAAAAAGGCTAAACCTGATGATGGCCCCCATTCCGCAATAGTTAAATACTTCTTGCCCCATACAAGTGTTTTGCCATCAATTTTTTTGATATGAAATTGATGGTGGAAGTTAATGTCATTAAGTTGTTCAATGCATTTCTCCTCACCATGCGATCCCAGAATAAACCTTCACATGTCAATAGTTTCTTCCAGCACATGAAAACCAAGCTCTGGAATGTATGCTTTCTTAATACATTCAATTAATGATGGCAAGCTCCCAACATTCTTCCTCCTCAATGTTACTGAAAAACGACTAAATATATGATCAATATGGTCATGAGTGTGCCCAACAAGAAGGAAACCAACCTTTACCTTTTAAAAATTCCCAATTGAACAAGCATGTTTAGATATCCAAAAAGAACTTGATTTTTATTTTCATGGCTTGTGTTGTCTAATTGCAGATACAAAACTTTAGGAAGATTACTAGAATAATGAGAAAGCACATCATGGATTATAGTTATGGTAAGATTTGCATCATTTTGAATATTTGGAGCTGTGAAGTAAACCCTTGGCAACATCTTCCCATTAAAGACCATACAACCAACCAAGTGAAACTAAATAATTTTTTCTTCCTGTAAATTTTTTGGTGTGCAGACAAAATGTGGCAAAAGTGTTTTCTTTTGGTCCATACCATCAATTATCAAACCCAAATATTTATTTGGATTATCATAACAACTTTTTCTATGTTTATACAATTTTTGTCTTTCACTTGTTTGTTGATTACGATGCTCTTGAAGTGCTTTGACAATGGAATCCACACAAAAAATAAAGGAAATCTATTAATAAATATATTTTCATAGTTGATAACTATCCAATTTTTAAAAATAATATTATGAATGCTTACCTCTTTTTGCCCCTTGAAATTTATCTCTTTTTGATTTAAGAGAAGCACATGCACTGCAAATCCCCATCCTTGTCTTCTTAGGAATACGAACGTTGTTGAATTTGTTACTCCATATCCTTGTAAAATATGAACATGTAATAAAATTACCATATCGTTGAGCACCTTTTGCATATCCTTTATATAAGTTGTAGATTTCTCATCTTGAGAAATTATCTGGAAGATGCATTGTGTCTTTATTTGGCATACACTCTCCATGCTTCGAAAAGAAGTCTTTCATCCATGACATTGCAGTAATTGTTGATGGTCTAACCTCTCTTTTATAACGTACTTCTGAATAATATGTAGGGTCTTTTTCAAGTCTTCCTTGGATTCTTGACAAACGGAAATTACCAACTGAATCTAACATTTTGAAAGCCTTTCTATAGATCAATACATTCCTAATATGATAATCATAACCTGCCAGTGTAGATTTCATGCAACCCACTAAAAATGATTTTTTCATGCTTTTATTCATTGACAAATATTCTTCCTTTGCTCCAAAGCAAAATTGAAATCCATATGTTTCAAGCAATCCTTTCGACAACATTCACTTGAAATCAAATCACCTATAGAACTTCTACTTGTGAGATATTCTGTCCTAACCCTTGTATAACTGGAATATTTTGGATTGATATGAAAATGCCTACTCCTACTCCTAGATAGAATATTTGCTTACAACATCTCCCTCATTTCATTATTATCTGCAGAAGCATTTTCATCATCAGTAGGAGGAATATTATATTGGTGAAGATAGTTAGAAAATTCATCGCCATCATTACTTGGAATATATTCATTACCATCTTCACTTGAAGGAAATTCTTCACTACCAACATCTGCGCTTTTAAAATCCCGAATCAGAGGAAATTGTTCACCATATTCATCCCTGATTTTGAAAACCTCTCTTGGAGGACTCAATTCATCATCACCATGACTACCTTTGAAACACTCACTTAGAGAAGATGCATTATTGACATTTTTGCCTGTAAAATTATCATTTACAAGAAACTCTTCATCCTCCCCTTCATCACTGGTGCTCACATAATCCTTAGGATTATGACTAAGTGTAAAATATGACTCTCTATTCATAGTCAAATTATCATTTACATGAAATTCTTCATCCTCCCCTTCATCAGTGGTGGTTTCATAATCCTTGGGATTAGGAATAAGTGGAAACATTGAATTTCTATTTAATGGAAATTCTTCATCCTCCCTTGCGTCAGTGGTGCTCTCATAATCCTTAGGATTATGACTAAGTGGAAACTTTGAATCTCCATTTATTAGAAATTGTTCATCCTCGCCCTCACCTTCATCAACGGTGCTTTCATAATCCTTAGGATTAGGAATATGTGGAAACTTTGACTCTGCAAATTCTTCATCCCCCTCTTTATCAGTGGTGCCCTCATAATCCTTAAGATTAGGAATATGTGGAAACTTTGACTCCGCAAATTCTTCATCCCCCTCTTCGTTAGTGCTACTCTCATAATCCTTAGGATTAAGACTATATGGAAATTTTGACTCTGCAAATTCTTCGTTCCTCCCTTCATCAGTGCTTCTCTCATAATCCTTAGGATTAGAACAATGTGGAAAATTTGACTTTGCACATTTTTCATCCCCCCTTCATCAGTGGTGCTCTCATAATCCTTAGGTTTAGGAGGAAGTGGAAACTTTGACTTTGCAAATTCTTTATCCCCCCTTTCATCAGTGGTGTTGTCATAAACCTTAGGATTAGGACTATGTGGAAACTTTGATTTTGCAAATTCTTCATCCCCCCTTCATCAGTGGCACTCTCATAATCCTTATGATTAGGAGGAAGTGGAAACTTTGACTCTGGAAATTCTTCATCACCCCATTCATCAGTGCTTCTCTTATAATCCTTAGGATTAAGGCTATGTGGAAACTTTGACTCTAGAAATTCTTCACCCCCCCTTCATCAGTGGTGCTCTCATAATTCTTAGGATTAGGAGGAAGTGGAAAAATTGACTCTCTATTCACAGGGAATTATTTTTGCTGCTCTTCATCAATGCTACTCTCATCATCCTTAGGATTAAGAATAAGTGGAAAATTTGTCTCTCTATTCATAGTGAAATAATTCCTATTACATTCATCAAAATGAATAGAGTTGTTGCATGACGAAGATGTCAATGCTAAAGAAAGAAAAATTTCGCTATCAGAAGAATCCATGACCTTCAACTAGAAGATGTCAAATGATACAAATGCACTCTTCCAATGACAATAGATAACTTAGATATTGATAATTTCGCTCTAAAGTTCCCCCCCCCCCCCCAAATTTTTCGCCGAAAACTTTCGCTCCAAAGTTTGTCCCCAAAAGCTTTCACTAAAAATTTTCCCTCCAAAAATTTTGTTTTTAAATATTTCCCTCCAAAATTTTCACCTATAATTTAATTGAAAACATATTACTAAACTTTTGGTTTTGAAAAATTTCACCCTAGTTTCTATTCAAGATATTAGAAAAAACTCAAAATAATTTTTCTATTTAATTATTAACATGACTATGTAACTAATATTTTTATAATTAATATTTTTTTTATCCTATAATTGAAGAAAACTAACATATATATATATTTTATATATATAAAGTTTAATCCCACATTCAAGAAACTCTAAATCAATGCCACAATCATCACTATAAAATAAAATTCGTTTCTATTCATCACATCACATCAAGTCTTCCGGGTCTTGTTAAAAAGTTTAGAGAGATTTTGCGGAGGAACTGCGGAGGAGCTGCATTGTCATAGATAACACATTCAATGAGAGTTTTACGCATTTTAAATGTTAGTTTTCTTTCTATTTCGACTATTTACAGATGAATTTGGGGAAGTGTTGTGTTTTTACAAGAAAAACCACATAAAAAACGTTTTTTTAAAATATTTTATTAGGGACGAATAAGAAAAAAATTCAAATTTTTAGGATTTTTAGGGGAAAAATTAAGATTTTTTTTTTTTTTTAGGCTTTTGAAATGAAAAATTAGTGTTATTTATTTATTTATTTTTTAAATTTCGTTTGGGG
>APFE030687900.1:88721-105028 GCA_000404065.3 Pinus taeda
AAGAAGATGGCATCAAGGAAGGTCTCTGTGAATATGTCTGGAACAAAGACAACAATTCCATCATCTAAAGTTGCAGGTGGACACGCTTTGAAGGCTACCGAACATACCCGATCTGAGAAACATTGTAAAAGTCGACCAACTAGCCTATTAAGTACACCAAAGATTATTTCTGAATGGATGAATTCACGAGAAATAAATAAAACAAATTTTACATGTCATGTTAAAGATGTTGAATCTAATGATAGTACACATCTCTATCTATACTGTGGTATGATTTACATGGGTGAACCGTATGAGGTGATAGGCAGAGTACGAGATATATGTTTGGTGCCGAATTCAAACAATGCTTATGTTCTTGCAAAATTTTCCAAGTCACATGAAAATGTTAGATATCGCCTCTCAAAGAACAAGTATGACACAAATGAAGAATCTACGCCATTATGTGAAGAAATCTCATCCAACATTTCAAATAACATTGTAAGTATGCTTATTTATATTTATGTGTAATGTATTACTGTAAGGATCATTAAATTTTTTATAAATGATTGATCATTGACATATTGTATTTTATTTGATAGGATTTTGCTAAGAGTCTTTCAATGATGCTGGAGGGTATTTATTATCTGGAGCCAAATATTATGAATGTGATCAATAGTTTCCATATAGACTTAGAACAAGAAAAGATAATGAAACAAAAGTCAACAATCCATGACACTGCAATGGTACATATAGGGGATCAACAAAGAATCCATACGGTGGGTCAATCTAACAAAGGTAAACATGTTTCTTTTGAAGATGTGGTAGTTGTAGCTAAAGTTGAAGCTCAAAATTATGTTTCCATTTGTGAGGAGGAGGTTAGAACTATTGTTGAAAAGGAGAAAATAAATAAAACACCGAAAAGAAAAATGCACATGGATGTCGCTCTTCCACTTGATGATGAGGAAATTATTTATGTAGAAGAAGAAGAAATAAAAAATTGGTGAATTTGTTAAAATCATAAGCAACAATGAAGAAAAAAGTGAAAGTTCTAAAGACAATAAAGAAATCATAACTCTAGGTGCTGATTTAGAGGATGGCATCATGAAAACAAAACAAAATACCATTCGGAATCACTTGAGGAAGAATAAATTAATTAATGGTGGCAAAACATTTGAGCTTAATGTCACCCAATTCTATAGGTCAGTTGAAGGAAAATCTCAATATGAAATTAGAAAGGCACATCACCTACATGTCCATAATTTGAAAACATTGTTCATGTACAATCCATATGCATGTGTGGTGTATTATGTGGTTCTTGTTGATCCAAATCAAGTTCCCAATAAGGAGGCATTTGATAGGACATAATGTTTTGACGACAAATATTATGTAATTGGAGAGAACCATTCAGCAGAGGCCAAAAGACAATTGATCAAGGAATATCTTAGAAACTATCTTTTTGAAACAGTGAAATGCATCATTTATTATGGTTTAACAGAAACAGAGGCAAAGTTATTGGCATGGGATCAGAATGCAGATAATGAGTATAGAATGTGTATGACTTTCATCCAAAGGGTCACATTTATTCATAATGAATTTGTAGAAAAATGTGGTGGGGATAAGGCAAAGGTCAGTTTAGGCTTTCAAAAGAAATGTTGTATGGAAACATGTTATCAAATAGAGGATAGAATCAAATCAAAAGGTGGCAAAGTAAATTCAGAACTATTTAGAGCCATAAATAACATTTTCCAGTTGATATTTAGAATAGTGGAGATATGGGAATTGATTGATGACATTTTCGATATGTGGGAGAATATTGCCATAAAAAATCAAAAGGTTAAAAATTCTAAAACCATAATATGTACCAACAATAAGAGAGGTCCTGAAATGAAGCAACTTCCAGATGATATGACTATCACACCTTGGAGAACATTGCGAGGAGTGAAATATGACAAACTAGTCAAATCAATATTATGTCGTGTGAAGTCAAGTGAATTGTCATTGGAGGAAATGTGCTCAGAAATTCAAAAGTAAGTTTGTTGAATTACTTTTATTTTTTCTTGGATTATAATTTTCTTTTAAATATAACATATTATTGTTGGTATTATTTTTTATACATATCACTATATTAACAAATCTTACTTTATTTATTCAGTCATGAGGTTTATATGAAAACACAAGAACATATGGTTAAAATATTGAATGAAAAGAGTTGGAATGATGTTGTGCTCAATTACCTTAGAATCAAGTTCTACAACAACACTTAAAGAATTTTTTCTTGCATTCAAAAATGTATGTTGATTTTTACATTCATTTTATTCATATAATTTATTTTATTTTATTTGATTAATTATACTTATATATATATTTTTTTATTTCATTAAATATGTCGAAGAAGGATGCGAATGGAGTACCAAATACTTTCAAAGATTCATTGGAAAAATTAAGCTGGAAAGGCTGAGAAAGCAACGTCTTAGAAATGTTGAACTTGATCCTACTCTTACTCATTTCATTTGGAATGGGCTGGACACTATCCAATATCAAATAATACAAGATGACTATGAAGAAATTGCAAAATTCATACCTAAAAGGGAATATGCCCTGGTTATTGCAGGCATTCCTCATGGTTTCAATTTCCCAGACATTGGATATGATAGTGAGCCTTACACTTATCAATATTTTAATAAAGTGGTTATGGGCTTCCAAGAAATCACAATATCACCACTTTGGATATTTGTGACATTTCATTCAGACACACAATTTGCAATGTTATTAACACGCTTAAAGGGAAAATCAAACTCAAGGATGCAGATTACATGGCAAGACATTGAAATTGTATGTTTGATATATATATATATATTATATATATTTATATATATATTATGTACAAGTGGATTGAACTTTTCCTATGTCGAGTTACAGGAAAAAGTCAAATCTTATTTCTTCTAGAGATAAACCAATTACAAGTGATTATGAGTTCATCCATGTTGAATGTTGGGAAAAATATGATAGCTATAAGTCCATTATTTTGAACCAAGTAGATGGAAAGAGTCATAGACAAGTACTTGTTCACGATGCTGTCATAAAAAAGTTAATGCATGAGGATAAAGATGCAAAAGGAGAGATAACATTTATCAAAAACTACAAAAATTGATTAACTATCTTATAGATTTATGTTCAAATGAAGGAGATTGGGTTTTGGATTTATTTTCAAGTTTAGGTAAGTTTTATTATATAAAATTGAATTTTAATATTTTTTTATTTTTATTTTTATGTGTTGATACTAATTTACTTATTGTTTTTGTGCTTGATGATTAGGTACAACACTAGCATGTTGCCTAAAAAAATGAAGAAATTGCATTGCGATTGAAAGAGACCCACTACAATGCAATTTTATTCAACAAAGAATTAATGCTCTTCAATTTCTTCCAGACGCAATGTAAGAAGTTGGTTTGAGGAAAGTAGATTTTAATGAATCACGTGTGGCAAAAAAGACAAAGGAACCTCAACCACAATTATATGGAATGATTGGAAAAGGAAACTTTGGGAGATTTGTAGACATGAAAGATCCATTAGAAGAGGAAAATGAGGAAACTCAAGCACGAAATATTGTGGAAGAAAAAAATAATGAAGCTAAAGAAGACGATGAATACGGATTATATGATATTGTTGATGACATTTAAGTTATGATTGCAAATCAAACTCAATTTTGAGAGATCTTCATTAGTTTTACTTGTAATGTTTTGACTTTGAGATTCTATGAGAAGAATGAGCATTTGATTATTGTTGTTATATGTTCAATATTTGTATTATCTGATTTTCACTTTAATTTATATGTAAATCAATTTTTTTTGTCAAAAACCTGCGATTACTATTATTTTTAAATTAAAATAAAAAATGTTTTTTTTAAAAGTTTTTTTGTTAGGATTTTCCCATAAAAATTGTTTAGTTGACATGTCATTTTTGACAGAGCCTAAAAATGTATATTTTTTTCATTATATTTATATTCAAAATGTGTTTTTTTTGTCAAATGTTTGAAATTATTATTTTTTAGTGACAATTATTTGATGCCCATTGAAATGTTAATTAACATTACATAAACATATAGAAAATACTAATTTAAAAATATTAACCATTTTTATTTTTTATTTTTTATTTTTAACTATGTGAAAAAATTAAGATTTCATTAGAAAAAGAATTGAAAAGAAAAATGAAAACACACGAATACAAAAATACACTTAAAAAAAAAATATTAGGGAAGAAGAAGGCATTAGAAAATTTAAAGTGTCAAAAATCAACCCTCTAAAGAAAGGGGTTGATGCTGCATCAACACTTTTCAAAATCAGCATGAAAATCACTAACATCTAAAAAAATGTTCGTACTTGATACATAAGAAAATTTAAAGTGCCAAAAATATGCTAAAAAAATGTGTATTATGCATCACCACTTTTCAAAATCGGGTGATTTTTTGTTACCTCAAAAGAACGGGTACTAGATCATTTTCTTGTTGGATCGGTAACTATGTTTATCTGCGAAGATGAAACTAAAATGCATGTGGGAGCCCTTTACTTGGACCAAGAGAGATGTAAATCACAACAGTGGCATAAGAAATGTCATCTAGGGGGAGTAACTTGGCACATGTTCTCAAAGGCCATATGTGATCGCTTTGACCTAGAATTTAATTTTTTGGGATGTCTCACTAAGCTCCGACAAATACGTACAATAAAGGACTACATTGTATACTTTGAGCAATTGGTCGTCATAACTAAAGGTCTAGCAAATGAATTCTACTTGGAGTGTTTCATTAGTGGCCTAAAAGAATTCATCCATGCCCATGTCCAGATGCACCACCCAACTACTTGGTTAGATGCATGAAAAAAGGCGTTAGATGTGGAAATTGCCTTAAATGCCCAGTTCCATTGTCTAAATTTCATCGCCAAGGTGCGTCCCACCTAGGCTCAGGGCATCACCCAAACACTTAAGGTTCAAAGGTGTCACCAGCAGAAATGGCCAAAATATGAAAGCAAGGACTGTGCCACTACTGTCATGACAAGTACTCCCCTGGACATAAATTCAAGGAACCAAAATTATTTCAAATTGATGCCAATGATAACATCCTAGCAGAAGAAGATCCATCCCTTGAGGTTCTCGAGTACAAAGTCAAGGACACCCAAATCGCCAATGATCTCACAACTATTCCAGATGAGCCGGTTATCTAACTACATGTCTTGGCTAACATTTCTTCACCTCAGACTCTCAAAATTTGAGGCTTTATTAAACATCGACCAATAGTGATATTGATTGATAGTAGAAACACTCATAAATTTATCCATAAGAGAGTTGCAAAAGATGTTCATTTATTTGTGTGGGTGGTATATAATTTCCAAGTCCTTATCACTGATAGGGGACCATGAAATATGAAAGCCACTGTGAAAATATTAAGCTTAAGATGGGAGACTACCACCTAAAGGTCCACATGTTTTCTATTGAAATGGGTGGTTGTGACATTGTCCTAGCTGATAAATGGATTCACACATTGGGCCCTATAGAAATGGATTTCCAGGAGTTATATATGATCTTTAAGCAAAATGACCAAATTCATGCATTAATGGGACTCCATGCAGGTTCTCCTACTATCATCAGCTCACATAGAATGGAGAAGCCTTTTAAAAAAGGGCCATCATGGAGTAGTCACCCAATTTAATTCCATGAAGGCCATTGAATCCACTACTCATATTCATCTTGAGATGTAATAGGTCTTCGATCGCCACCAATAGGTCTTTGATAAACCTAAAGAGCTTCCACCCTCTATGGGTGAACATGATCATAACATCCCTTTGGTCCCTGGGGCCCAAGCGCCTAATGTCTCCCCATATCGATATCCTTTTTCTCAAAAGAATGAAATTTAAAAAATTAATCAAGGAAATCCTCGAAGCTAGTGTTATTCGTCCCAACATCAGTGCTTATTCATCTCCAGTGGTCATGGTTATAAAGAAAGATGAAGAATGACACATGTGTCTGAACTTTCAGGCCCTCATCAAGATCACTATTAAGGAAAATTTCCTATTCTAGTTATTGATGTTTTGCTTGATGAACTACATGGTGCTCAATTATTTACCAAGATAGACCTCCGCTCGGGCTACCACCAAATATGCATGAAGGAAGTAGACATTCCCAAGACTGCCTTCCAAAATCATGAAGGCCATTATGAATTCTTGGTCATGCCATTTGGTCTCTGTAATGCTCCATCTAATTTTCAAAGCCTCATGAACCACCTACTAAAACCATATCTCCAAAAATTTTTCCTTGTCTTCTTTGATGACATTCTCATCTACAACATAACCTAGGAAAAACATATTCAACATGTAGACCAGATATTGCAAATGCTTCGAGATCACAAATTATTTGTCAAATTATCCAAGATCTGTTTTGGCATGGAATAAGTTGAGTATTTGGGACACATTATGGGTCGTGAAAAAGTGAGTTGATCCAAAAAATATTTAGGAAATGCAAGATTTACCCCAACTAAAAGCCTTGAAGGGTTTTAGGGGATTCTTGGGTCTCACTGACAATAATCATATTTTTTTTTTTCACAATTATGGTCGCATTTCTAGACCACTCACTAACATTCTTAAGAAAAATTCATTTCTTTGGATTGATGTAGCTCAACAGGCCTTCTTGGCTTTCAAACAGACCATGTGCTCCACTCCCGTATTGGCCCTGCTAGACTTCACCAAATCTTTGGTGATTGAATGTGATGCTTCCGGTATTGGTATTGGTGCTATATTAATGCAAGAAGGTAGACCATTGGATTTCACCAGCCAAAAACTCAGTGGCAAGCATTTGGGTCAATCTATTTATGATAAAGAAATGATGGCCATCTTACATGTAGTTTACACCTAGCGGCCATACTTATTGGGGTGATGTTTCCAAATCCACACAGACCATCAAAGCCTAAAATATTTTCTGGAGCAATGTCTATCATCGCCATAGCAAAATAAATGGCTTTCCAAAATGTTGGGATATGATTATGAGATAATTTACAAGAAAGGGCGTGATAATGTAGTGGCTAATGCTTTATCACGCCAATTTGAGTATGATAGAACCCTGCTATCAATCTCTCTAACCCATACTAGATTGGATTGAAGAGGCCCGCAAGGAATGGTTCTCCCACCCCTATCTTTCCCAACTCATTAATAACTTGAGAGAAGATCATAATTCTTCAGCCAACTACTCTTGGAAGGATGAGATTCTTCGCTACAAGGATCAAGTAGTTATATCACTGGCATCCACTCTCAAAAACCACATCTTAGACGAGTTGACTCATCTCCAATTGCAAGACATTCAACATTTTAGAAGACTTATGCTCACGCACATCATTCTTTCTTTTGGACTGGCATGAAAAACAACATTCATGCTTTTGTAGTTGAATGTGATGTGTGCCAACACAAAAAAGGGGAATAATAAAGTTACCATGAACTATACAACCATTGCCACTCACTGCCTCTGTCTAGATGGATGTTTCCATGGATTTCATCACTAGTCTCCCAAAGTTAGGAAACAAATCAGTCATCATGGTGGTTGCAGACAAACTTTCTAAAGATGCTCATTTTTGTGCTCTACCACACCCATTTACCCCCACTTTGATGGCTCAAGTTTTCTTGGACCAGATCTTCAAACTGCATGGCATGCCAAATTCCATTGTGTCTGATCACGACCCCACTTTCACCATCACATTTTGACAAGAACTTTTCAAGCTACAAGTCACACAAATCCAACTAAGTATTGCATATCATCCCCAAACCAACAGCCAAATAGAAGTAGTCAACAAATGTTTAGAGACATATCTAAGGTGATTCACTTTAGAAAAGAAACATCAATGGGTACTGCCACTACCTTTAACTGAATGGTGGTATAATACTAACTATCATGAAGTCACCAAGATGACTCCATGTGAGGCAGTGTATGTCCAAATACCACCTTCACTTATTTCTTATATCCCTGGATGTTCTAAAGTATAGGCAATTGATCAACTCGTATAGAACCGTGCTGCCATGAAAGCTCATCTCAAAGATAATTGATCTGGAATTTATCCAGCACAAAGAGTTAAAGGTATTACAGAATCATGTGCATGGATGTGCCTATGTTATTTTATGCAACAGATCAATAAGATTGCGAAATACATAGACTGAAGCAGTTAGACAAAACATAATAGGGAAACATGTAAACACAACAAGTTTAATAAGGAGTTCACCCAATGCTCCTGGGCTACGTCTCTTGGTCTAGCCTTCAGTGGTGGCCTCTCTATTATGTTTTCAAAGCAGAGTTTTGACAACAGTGAGCTCAATTTGAGTCTCACTCAACAGATATAAATCAATAGGACTGGACTTGGATCCCCCAAGTCTATGGAGTACATAGACTCTCCTTACTGAAACTCGACCTCTATTGGTCACAGTAGTATGAGCCCAATCTGAGATTCATACATGACAGGGTATATACAAAGGAGTTTTCTTGAACCTCTCAAGCCTTCTCTGGAGTACACAGACTCTCTGACTCTCTCTGGCTCTATCTGGCTCGATGTTGCCCTCATGTCAGCTCGACTTCTTCTTTCTGTTCTTTGCTCTTGGCTTTCTACCTTGACTAACTCCCTCTGCTTCTTCGTCAGTTTGTGGCTTTAAAGCCAATCTACTTTCTGACTATTCGTTTCCGCTTCCCGGCACTATGGTTCTCCTGCCTCTGTCTGTTTGAATTCCTCTGTTCTACGTCATCATCACTGTGTAATGCCTCACAGGGAGGTGGCCACCTATTTTATAACGAACTGAGTGTCAGTTCTCTTGGAAAGGTTTGAACTGCCATTGTTTCTGTTTAACTTCCCAGAATGCCTATGAACATGGTTCCTTTGCCAACTCATTGTTCATGCTGGACTTCAAACCTTTATAAAACTCAGCCTATTTACCCCGTTGAATCCGGTCATCCATTGGATTTCTTGTCCACCATTGATCTGGAGCCTCCAGATCCTACGGTCTCCGTCCATATCTGGAGGGTTAGTTGCATGACGTTTACCCGCCCGATGTGAGCAGTTTTCTCTCTCTTCCGTTGGACGCATGGCACCAGTGTGTAGCATCGAGAGGGACTCTGTTGAAACCGCTTACTGCTTGAAGCCCTTTCGATATCCTGCTGGTTTTCGTGTGGGACCCGCCTCTGACAGAATTGGCGAATTCCATACAGTGTTTGACTTTTCAGGTCCAGGTCGCTTGGGGATTTTTCTTCTCTGAGGGGTTTTCCTGGTGATATGAAATTATCGACTATTAGAAACCTCCCCCATTTTTCAAGAAGGCTTCCCGTTTTGTTGTTTCATGACAGCGCGCGTTACCATGGGCTAACGGTTTGCGCGATCAACCGAGGGTCCTCATTGCTCGTTGTTGTTCACAAATTAAAACTATTTGAGGATATTTCTGATAAGCTCAACCTTCGTAAGTCTTTGAAACTTTGGCATGAATTTTACAGAGTTATGAAAACTTAAAGAGTTCTTTAGGATCCAATTCGGATCATAGCCTTCCAACTGAAAAATCTTTGGACCACCAAAAGTTGGTTTTTAAGAATCAATCAAGTGAGGGTATAGATTCCTCACTTGCCCAATTTCTATCCATTTCGCATTGCTTGGTTTTGAACCTTTGAGTCCAATCCTTAGGTACTTATCATCCCCCCTGTGCGTAGTTCTCACGTTCCTGTCCAGAACTGTATCTTCTTGCAACTCATTGAGATATTCAGGTAACAGATCATCAATAGAAGGCAATTGACTCTACTCTTGGGGATCTTCAACCAATGAAGGTTCAAATAGTCTCAAGATATCTGCATTAACAACTGAGTAGATGTGCATGTAAGCTATTAAATCAAGGCGAAAAGCATTCTCACCAATTTTCTCAAGTACCTTGAAAGGTCCATACCTTATTGGCTTTAGCTTCTTACCTTCACCTTGCATTCTATTTTTGCTGATTTACAGCTAGACTTGATCACCAACTTGGAAACTATGCTCTGTCCGATGCTTATCATGCCTTGCCTTGTACTTGGCTTGGCTCTTTTCCAGCTGTTCCTGTACTGCCTGGCGAATCTCTTGGATTTGTTCGATGAACTTGGTTGCCTTGTCCACATCACTGTGTCCATCAACCGCTATGTCTTTACCAAAGACAAAATCCAAGGGAGACCTTGGTGTGAAACCAAAACAGGTCTCGAAAGGAGATCTCTATGTAGAAGAATGTTTAGCTTGGTTGTAAGCATGTTGCACATAACATAAATGTTCATCCCAAAGCTTGGGATGCTTGCTGCAATAACCTTTGAGCAATTGGATCACTGTCCTATTGACTACCTCTGTTTGGTCATTTGCTTGCGGATGAAAAGCTGTGCTCTTCTTTAGTCTGGCGTCCATCAATTCCCACAGACTTGACCAAAATTTCCCAACAAATCGGGTATCTCGATCAGATATAATGGAAGTGGGTAATCCAAAATGGACCCATACATGCTGAAAGAACAACTTTGCAGTTTGTTCAACTGTAATCTGTTTGTTACAAGGTATTAAAATACACATTTTGCTGAACCTATCCACAACAACATATAAATAAATAGTCATGACCTTTTCTAGATTTTGGCAGTCCCCAACAAAGCCCATAGAAACACTTTGCCAAGGATGTATTAATAACTAAAATAAATAGCATAAAAAATTTGAAAAACAAAATCTTTTCACCAAAATTAAATTAAATTAAATTAAATCATTTTTTATTAAATTAATTTTTAATAATTATTAAATTTTAATTTAATAAATTTATAAAAATGTAATGTAATGAATTTAATAATTAAACATTAATTAATTTAAGAATAAATCCTTCATCCACCAAAATTGATGACAAATTCTACCTCCAAATAATAAATTTTTATATTTTTTTTTATATTTTATTAATAATATATGTGAAATAAATAAATAATATAAGTAAATTAAAATAAGGATATAAGAAGAGCTTCCGCGTAAATTCACTAAAAGAACTTTGTCGACGCCGTTTCGGAACCAACTAGTGTGGTTCATCGTCAGGACAAGTTGAAGAAACAGATCTGGCCTAGCATGTTAAATAGACTGAGCAGAGACTCCAACGGCTATTTTTGACTCTAGGACCCAGCCCAACTTATATTAATAAATTTAATATTATTATTAATTTATATTAAAATTAATAATATAATATTATATTTCTAGAAATTCATAAAATTAGGTACAATGAATAGTATCTTAAGTAATTTATTTAATTAAATAACATTAGGTTATTAATAAAATAATAATAAGATTATTTTATTTCTAGAACAGATTATTAGTTATTAATTTCAATATTTTAAAAATAATAATAAGATTATTATTATATTAAGTTCTTCAAAAGAAATCATTCAAACAAATAATAATTATAATAACCATTAATTTATTTATTAATAACCTAATGTTTTTTAATTATTAAATTACTTAAGATACTATTCTTGTACTATTTTCTGAATTTCTAAAATAGAATATTATATTATTATTTTTAATATTATAAAATTAATAATAATATTAAATTTATTAATATAAGTTGGGCTGGGTCCTAGAGTAAAAAATAGTCGTTATGTAGCCGTTGGAGTCTCTGCTCAGTTTATTTAACATGCTAGGCTAGATTTGTTTCTTCAACTTGTCCCGACGATGAACCACACTAGTTGGTTCGAAACGCGTCGACAAAGGTCTTTTTTATGTGATTTACGCCGAAGCTCTTCTTATAACTATGACAGATCACAAAAGCCTCAATTCTAAAATAATGGAGTTGTCATGAGTGCGATTTTTTGGAGTTTCTGGTGCTGTATCTGGTAGAAAAATTGTGGTGAAATCTTCATTTGTGTTACTTTAACTAGTTTTTTGACTATATATATATGGATTCAGCACCCTCAAAAACCTAAGGCACTTCTATTGTGCAGGGATTACCCATCAAACTTGTGATTTCAATGAATTCCCGCTAGATTTTAGAGAAATTAAATGGCAAAAATCCACCGAAAAAGCTTCCAAAAATTCGAAATAAAAACAACTCATTAAAATAAATTTATAAAATTTTAATTTCCCAAAATAAATATGGTTGGTAAAAATTATTTTAAATTTCAATCAATAACATATTTATAGAAACGTAATATAATGAGACTTAATAATTGAAATAAATAATTGAAGAAAAAAACTCCCTTCCGCAAACAGATTAATTTTTAAATTAAAATAAATCATTTTCTAATTTAAATTATTTTTAATAATTATTAAATTTTGATTAATAAAATATTTATAAAAATGTAATAAAATGAGATTAATAATTAAAATAAATAACATAAATATTTTGAATAACTAAATCCCTTCCACCAACACAAAAAAATTGAGGACAAAGTTATATGCCAAATAATTAAATTTATGTATTTTTAAGTAATAGAAATATATAAAATAAAAAATTGATATAAGCCAATGAAAATAAATTTATATTGAGAATTTATAAAATTTTTATTTCCCCACGTGTTATTGGTAATAATTATTTTAGTTGTGATATTTTATTTTTTGGTTTTAAAGTGGCTCATAATTTGTAGAGATGCAGTGGAGGATTTTAATTCAGATTCATTGGTTGGTTTGTAACCCCCAAGGGATAGCTCAGTTGGTTGAGTTTCTATTGCTAAGTATTTCGCTTATTGGGTAAAATTTCTTCGATGCCCTTGAGGTTAGGCTTTGCTAGTTTGGCCAAAGGGTAGATCCCTTCCGATTGATCTACCTAGATTTCTTGTGGATGTAGCAGCCACCCAGTGTTCATGAACGATATGAAGAAAAAAAGAGTGACTGGATTCACGGAGTTTCCCATGTTCATTTTAATTTGTATTTCTTGAGTTATTTATATAAAAGTAGACATTGTTTCAAATAAATTATATAAAGTATAATTTTAAGTTTAAAATTAAAATAAAAAAAATGTTTATTTGAATGTAGAGATTGATTTCCCTTGATGGGGGTGACTGACATGCATTAGAGAGGACCTTGGGGTCCCCACCCTCAGCGAACTATGATCCATGTGTGGATTAATGAGAGTTGATGGGGCACACTCTGTCTGACACCGGGAGTCTCTAGACAAGGGAGGGGTATATCATTTGCTCGGGTGGAGGAAGGTTGTAGTTTGTCTGTAGCAGGCAATGAAAAAGAACATTGAGCATGAGGGTGATGGTTATAGTTATTGTTTGGGCTTACGATGAAAGCCAAAGAGCTAGGGCAGTAAGGATTCAATAGCTGGCATCAATCAATGTGTCTGGTTTTGTATTCAAGACTTCGTTTTGGATCCAGGTGGACTAAGGTTAGGGGAATTTGACTGGGTTACTACTTGCTTTCTCTTTGGGCTTTGGTGTCTTCATCGGATGATGTATCTTCTTCTGTGCTAGTGGAAATCCTTCATCCAGCATGTTTGGGTAACTCTTTATCACCTAGACTGGTGCTTGTTTGTTATATCTTATTTCCTTTCTGTTGTTAATTTTTGGGCTCTTGTTCAAGGGAGATGGTGGTTGTGCTAGGTGAAGTTAGTCACCCATAACGTGGGAAAGGCTTGGAATTTTTTTAATGGCCCTGTGAGTTATTTGGGGTGGGAAGTATTTGGGGGTATTTACATGGTGTCTCAGACCCCTGGGAAAAGAATCTTGAGCCTCGATTGGTGGACTTGTGATCAAATGAACCATTCTCTCATGACTGCTATCCAAATTAGCTTAGAGGCTAAGGTTGAGTGGGGTTTCGGGAGTAAGAAAACTTTAGCCTATGTGTTTTGCGAAAGCTTGATTGTTAAGCTAGGAGGCCCTTAGTGGCTTGGTAGACCTACTCTATCGGACAATGCAAAATATAATGTTAGGTCTTGGGGGTTATGTGCTTTCAAGGAGTTAAATTATCTTTGTTGTGTCGGGTGGCTTGGGGTGGTTTGGTCCTGGGTTGGTGGAACTCATCCCCTAAACCCTAGGTATTGTGTAGCCTTGTGGTGGGTATTTGGGATTGTGTTGTGATGTGGCGAGCTCAAGCGTCTGCTGGAGTGGGGTCTCGGTCTGGAAGTTTTCTTTTTCTTGCGGGTATGTCAAGGCAATGAGGAATACCCCATTGAGGGGGTGGATACCATTTTCACATAGATATCAAAGGTGGTGTAGCCGATTCCTCTAGTGAGGCTCACTCAACTAGCATGGATAGGGAGGAGGAGATAGCACAAAACCGTGGAACACCCCTGGGTCGTGTTATACATGATGCCTCTTTGGATTCAATTGTAGAGAAATTGAGAGGAATCCAGGCCAACTTGGATATCCTTCGTGACCACCACTATGAGTATCGCAATGAAAATGTCGCCTACTGGAATGATATAAAATTCACTCAAGAGGAAATCTTGGAACAATTGGAAAACGTTCATAGAAGCCTGCGAAGAACAAATGAACATTTGTAGGGGATTGAAGCTCGACTAGAGCATATTGAATTTCACCAGCATGACTAAAGGGAGCATTTGGCTCATGCAGATTTTCATCCACTACGCTCACCACCCATAAATAAATGTATTAGGTTGTGTTCTAATTTTGTCAGCTTTTTGGCTTGTATGAACGCAAAACCCTCTGAAAATAAGTTGCAAATTGTTAAATCATTTGCTCTATATTTCAGCTCTCCTCACCAACAAATCTAGTTGGAATGAGGCAGGATGAGATGATAACCACATGAATGTACTTGTTCTATCTTCAGTAATATAAATTTAGTGTTTTTGATTGACAAAAAAGAAAGTAGAGATTGATTTTTAAATTTTAGTTTTAATTATAAACTATGTTGATTTTTTTTGAGAAAATTATTTTACAAAACAAGTAAAAGTAAAAACAAATTTTATAGCACCACTTAAATTTTAGATTTGATTTTAATTTTTTTCTTTCACACCATTTCAAAATATCAAAGTTATGGTTGAAGCATTCAAACTTTGTTTTAAAAGTTTGATTTAGGTGTTGCATTATGTAATGTTATATATTTTAGTTAATTAGAATATCATTTAATGGTAGATATTTTAATTAATTAGAATACCATTTTTTTACTGAATGTCATGATTTTGTTTTTCAAAGTAAAATAATATTATTTTTAAGTAAAATTTGAGAATTTGTTAGCTATATGTTTTCTGGTTCAAGTGTAAGATTATAATTGAATGTATAAATTAAAAACAATGTAAACTTTGAAACGACAACTATAAACTCAAAACAGGAACTTTGGCCAAAAAAATCCTGAAAAAACATCAAAAACAGTGCTAAAAATGAAAAGTGTGTATACTAGAACGGTGATTTTTTTTTTAGGGTCAATTTTGAACATGTCTTAAAAATGGTAGTGAAAATGAAATTTTTGTGCAAAAAATACCTTGAAAATGAAAAAGTGATGATACTAGAACCATGATTTTTTTAGGGTCAATTTTCAACACTTTTAAAAAAATGCTAGTAAAACTGAATTTTTATGTGCCAAAAAAAGTTGTTTATGAGGAAAAAACACACTAATGTTTTTGGTAGAATAACATTTTTCTTTCCTAAGTATAAATTCAACATATTTTCAACCATAACATGCTAGATACAAAAGAAATTGGAAAATTTTCAACCATAAAATTAGAAAACCATGACATTATGAACAAATTGCATGACTAAATGAATTCAAATGTCATTATTTGTATATTGAATGAAACATACATTATATCTCTAATTTACTGTTGCATTGTAGATATTTTAAACAATAAAAATTATCATAATTAAGACATATAATCCAACAACATAAAAATGACTCATAACTTCTCATTTAACACCATATGGAAATCAAAAATTTTATTTCAAGATATGATGCAAACATCAGTTATATAAACTGTCTTAAACAATTATTCAAAATCATTCATATTTTCTTGCAGACCATCAGAATTCACATCTTCAGATGAGTGACTGGATGCTAAAACGGGAACTCTCGCCAAAAAACTTGCATGCTTTTTGCGGGGTGGCAAGAGTTCCCGTTTTGAGTTTATAGTTCACTATAATCAGATAAATTGCATGCTTTTGCGGGGTGGTGGGGTGAGGGCGATTCTCAGGATCACCCCATGTGCCCATTTCTTACACTCTCTAGAATATTTTAATGCAAACTTCTTACACGGAGAAAATTTCTCACTTGCTAATAACTGACTCCATTTATGGATAACAACATTTATGTTTAACCAACTCCACTTATAAATAATTAAATGACTAAAAAACAATTTATTTTTTGGCTTTACATTTACATGAAAACACATCCT
>APFE030687903.1:0-11255 GCA_000404065.3 Pinus taeda
TTGCAACTGTGTTGTTCATAAAGAAGAAATACGACACACTAAGGTTGTGTATCGACTACGGACAATTAAACAATTCCATGATAAAGAACATATATCCTCTACTAATGATTGATGATTTGTTTAATTAGCTAAGGGGAGTTGTGGGATTCTCAAAGATCGATTTGTAGTATGGGTACCATTAGGTTTCCATTAAGGATGAGGGCATTCACAAAATGACATTTATAACTAGCTATGGGCACTACGAATTTGTAGTTGTGTCATTTGGGATAAAAATCGCACCAACAACCTTTATGTGTTTAATGAATAATGTGCTCAGTCCATATTTGGACAAGTTTGTGCTGGTTTTTGTCGATGACATATTGGTTTATTAAAAAACCAAGCAGTAGCATGAGAAACATTTAGTAGCAGTGCTGCAACTGCTAAGAGAGAACAAGCTTTATGCAAAAATTAGCAAGTGTAATTTATTTCAATCACATGTGCAATACATCAGGCATATTGTTTCTAAACATGGAGTGGAAATAGGCCTTGATAGAATCAAGGCCATGATGGTGTGGTGTACTCATCAGAATGGACAAAAGTAAGATCTTCATGAGATTGGTCGGTTATTACTAAAGGTTCGTCTACAATTTCTCAAAGATTAGGCATCCAATCACAATGCTACAAAGAAAAGGAATTAAATTCCAATGGGTAGCAGATTGTGTGGCCTACTTTGAGCAATTGAAACATTTGCTCAAGCATGCACCATATTGAGAATATTAGACCTATAAAAGTATTTTTTGGTTCTCACAGTTGCTTATGGGGAAGGGCTTGGTGGAGTCTTGATGCAAGAAGAACAAATGGTCTGTTACGAGTCAAGGAATTTGAATGAGCATGAGTGAAACTACGTCACCGGTGACTTAGAATTGGTAGCTATATTCCATGTGTTAAAAATGTGGAGGCATTACCTCCTTGGAAGGAGATTTATATTCATGTCTGATCATGAAGGGATGAGGTATTTGTTTGATCAACCCAAGCTGAATTCCAGACAAGCAAGGTGGATAGCCTTGATTATTGAATTTGATTTCGAAATCAAGTATATCAAAATCTTAGAAAACAAGGTAGTAGATGCACTCAGCAGGAGGTTGCAAGTAGTTCATGTGGAAGTTATAAGTACTTGCAAAATTGACATTAAAGAAAATATTAAAGAGGGAATGTAGTAGGATGAGCACTACCAGCAAGTGAAAGAGCACTTGTAGCAAGAGCAGGAAGTAATATTGAGTAAGAAATTCTCACTTGTAAAGGATGGAACATTAAAATTCGAAGGAAGATGGTATATACCTTGCATGCGTGACTTGAAGAAGTTCATCTTAGATGAATTTCATAAAATGCCATATTTTGGTCATCTAAGTTATCAAAAGATGATAGAAGCCATAAAAAATACATATTATTGGCCAAGCATGAAAATATGTGGTTGAATATATTGTTAGGTGCTTGGAATGCCAACAAGTGAAAGTGGAATGTAAACACCTAGTGGGATTGCTACAACTAGTCCCCATTCCTCAGTGGAAGTGTGAATTCATTTCAACGGACTTCATTACTAGACTGCCAAGGACATCTAGGAAGTGTGATGCCATAATGGTGGTGGTAGATAAGCTGCGCAAGTTAGCTCATTTTGTAGCTATTAAATCCAATGATAAGGAAAGTGACATAGCTCATATTTTGATAAAGGAAATAGTGAGATTGCACAATGTACTCAAGAAGATCATCTCGGATATGGATGCTAAGTTTTAGAAGGTGTTTTTTGTGGATTTTAGGACAAATTTGGCTTTTAGCACAACATATTGTCTTCAAACGTATGGGTAGATTGAAAGAGTTAACAAGGTGTTGGAAGAAATGCTAAGAATGTATGTCATGCATCAACCAAAGAGGTGGGAAGAGTTTCTAACTTTGGTAGAGTTTTACTGCAATGGTGGGTACCAAGAATCATTAAAAATAAGTCCATTTAAGGCTCTCTATGGTGGAAAATGCAATCCACCTATCAACTAGAATGATCTAGTGAATAAGGTGCATATCAGGCCTTATATATTGAAGGAAATGGGAAAGGAAGTAACTGCTATTTGGTAGAAATTGAAGATAACTTAGGACTAATAGAAGAGTTAGCATATCAACAAATAATGTACAAGGAATTTCAAGTGGGGGAACATGTTTACCTTTGCATTAGACCAAGAAAAGTTCACTAAATATTGGGTCTTGTTCCAAGTTGGAACTAAGGTTTTGTGGACCATTTTAGATTTTAGAAATAATGGGGTCGATGGAATACAAATTAGCCTTGCCACTCGCAGTAAAGACACATGGTGGTTTCCATATCTCATTGCTTAAAAAGTGTGTACATGATGGTAATCATGTTGTTGATTGGTATGTGATACAAGTGGAATCCAGGGAAGAATTCTAGCCAGATCTACTATGCATTTTGGATCGAAGGAAAATCACACTCCAGAATCGAGTGATTGAGTAGGTCAAGGTATAGTGGAGGCACTTTGGACCAAATGAAGCCACTTGGGAGATGGTTGATCATATGAGGGTATCATACCCTCTTTTTTTTGTAAGTGTGGTTCACGAACACCCTGGTTAGTGAGTGGTTATTACGTTCACAGAAAAATCTGGGCTAATCACCCCTCGGCCTACTGGCAAGTCCTGAACCCAAGGGCTTTGGGCAGATTCGACCCTGTGAAATCCCGATGACAAGGCACGGTTTTTGATCTACTTAGCTAACCCTTGGGGCTTACCCTTTTTTATTTATTGAGTAAGAAAATGTAAATGCAATTGTAAATATGAACAGACTCGTGTAAATAATCTAACTATGAATTTTGTGTTAATATAGAGCATGGTTGAATTGTGTTTAGATATAGAACAATGAGGACGGGGTCCCTTAAAGGGGTGGGATACGTGAAAACCCATTTCGGCTAGCCCCTCATGTAAATATTTTCAGGTACAATTGTAAATAATTGTGAAAAATATAAAAATGACCAGACTGAAGAGAGAGGACATAGATTCAAAGTCTAGAAGGTGAGGTTGGTTTCGAATTGCTTGAGGAAATAACTAGGCTCGTAGCTTGCATTAAATTTCCACCTATATCCTTGCTAAATTAAAAGAGAAGAATGGATCAAGTATTAAAAATGTACTATGGCCACTTCAACAAAGGACAAGTTAGCCATACTCTTGTGGGATGTGTTGGATCTAGTCAATGCACACTAGAAAAGAATGGTAAAGGAAGAGATACACTCTCACAAAAAGGAGAGGATTTAAATAGACGAGGATAAAAAATTAATATCTATATATAATCTATATATATATATATATAAAATATTATATAAATAATATATATATATATATATAATTACAAAGCAGTATAGGGAGACTATGAGGAAGGCATGAGAAGACCCAAGAAAGATTATAGTGTGACAACAAGAAGGTTTGCATATTAGGAGTGTCTGTAAGGCAATGATGTTGGACACAGATTTTCATTGATGTCAATATGGCAATATTCAAGGAAGGAGACAGAGCCAAAGAAGAGGAGCCACCAGAGGAGTAAACGACACAAAGAGCTGAAAGAGCCAATGGAGGCATGCAAATAAGTCATCGGAGAACTTATATGTATGTAGGTGACAACTACAAGCAGAGCCATCGGAGCAACATAGGTGTAGACAAAGAAAACAGACGACGCAGAAAGCCATCGATGCAACAGAGGACGCAAACAACGACCGGAGAGCTTATACGCATGCATTTAACAACTATCACACGTATGCGTGCAACTGCCACCACAAAAAATAGAGCCAAAACAGAGCCATCAGAGGAAGAAGATTACAAAATCGGGAGCTATCGGAGGCAAAACCCATCTATATATGCATTAACAACTATCACATCTGTTGCTACATCGCAAGCTATCAAGCCCTGAACCTTTGCGATTTGCGATAGCGATTATCTCATCGACATTTCGGAGCGGGTATCACAAGTGTGCAAGGCCCTGACCATATGCAACTTGCGATCGCCGATAGCGATATCGCATCGAACTTGACCCTGTGCGACTTGCGAACATCGATAGCGATATCGCATCGGACCTCCGCCAAGGGCAACCCCCGATTGCGATAAGGTTGTGGACCTGATAGGTATATTAACTTCCGTTTATTTTTATATTGCATCCAACGCATTGGGAGCGAAAGTCATGAAGTGTCAAGTGGACCATTGCGATTGCCGATAGCGATTATCGCATCGGGAATTCGGAGCAGAGGGAACACAGTATTAAGCGGCCCTTTCCTTGTGATCGCCGATTTTGATAAGGTTGCAGACCCGTCGAGAATATCAACTGCAGTTTATATAATATCGCGTCCAGTAGGGGAATCGTCCATCGGCAATCGACTGAGTTATGTGCGAACCTCTGGAAGTGACGATTGCAATAAAAGGATGACGTGGGATAGGAAGCTAAAGCGAATGGAGAAGGGAAGCCAGAAGGTCGAGTGAGTGTTGAGGAAGCCGAAGCTCAAGCGAGCGAGGAGGAAGCCAAAGAGCCAGCAAGCAAGCGAAAACGAATGGACAAAGGCATGAGAATGTATAAAAAAAAAAACAGAGAACGTGAGGTGCGGTTGTTGTGTTGAATACCCTGAGTATGAGATAGTGGAAGTAGTAGAGGCAAAAGGGGTAGCAGAAGCAGCGGAAGCTGAATAGAGTGCAGCAGCATACCAGTGTATACCAAAGTTGGGTTGGAGCCCAAGAGGTTGGAGCCTCAGAATTGAATAGGACTGAAGTCATTGGGGGTAGGTGCTCCTAAGTGCAGAACCACTGCAAAATAGAGTTGGTGCTCTGGATGTTGGAGTCTCACTAAAGTCCAAGTTGGAGCTTGGCAACTAATTCACAATCAGATTTATACTTATATTGTATTTATTTCATTTCACTGTCTTGAGTTTTAATAAAAGCATTTATTCTGATTATTGATCTCTGTGTTCTGTGTATACATATACATATCTATATATGCTTTTGGAAATCACTAGAACAAAAAATAATAAATACTGATTCACCCCCCTCTCTCAGTATTTCCAACAATTGGTATCAGAGCGCAGGTTCTTCATACTAAGCCTAACAGCTTGAAGAAGGATCCGCAGCCATGATGAGAAATCACGAAGCATAAGGAAGACCTCCTTTGTTCGATGGCACTAACTTTGGTTTCTGGAAGAAAAGAATGACCTACTACTTAATGTCCCTTGGACCTGAAGTATGGCATTTTTGTCAAAATGAATACCAAATGACTTCCACTCTTCCAACAGACCAAGACGAGAGGAAAGCCTACATCACAAATGCAAAGGCCATGAACTCCATCACTAGTGGAATCACTGATTCCGAGTTTACAAAAATCATGCACTGTACCTTTGCTAAAGAAATGTGGGAGAAGCTAGTTGGCTTCTACGATGGAGACTCAAAAGTAAAAAAGGCAAAGCTTCAAACTCACAAAAGACAATTTGAAAGTTTGAGGATGGAAAATGAAGAAGATATTGCAGCATACCTCCTCCGAGTAGCTGAAGTGGTAAATTCTCTGAAAGGATTGGACGAAAAAGTGGAAGAAATTACCATTGTTCAAAAGGTATTAAGGTCTCTTCGAGACATATTTGACTCCAAAATAAGCGCTATAAAAGAAGCAAATGATCTAGATACCCTCAAAATGGATGAACTCCATGGAATTCTCACTACCTATGAAATGAGGAAAGGTGGGCCAAGCTCCAAAGATGCAGCATTCAAGGCCTTAAAGTCAAAGAAAGGGAAAGAAAGGAATGACTATAGTGATGAGTCAAATGTGGAATCCAAATTAGCTCAATTTGTAAGAAAGCTAAAGAGAGGATCTAAGCTTAAAGGAAAGCATCCTCTTCTCTGTTTTAAATGTGGTAAAATAGGTCATTATGTAGCAAAATGTCCTCATAAACATGACAGTGATGATGAGGGAAATTCTAAAAGAATGGCATACAAAAAGAAAGGGTTCAATAAGAAAAACTTCTTCTCCAAGCAAGATGAGTCTGATGAGGATGAGTTTATGGTCATCAAAAAGAAATCATATGAGGAAAGTGATCATGATGAAAGCCAAGAAGCATTATTCATGGCACTCACAGATGATGATGACTCAGGGCTGGAAGGAAGTGTAGATGAACTATTAATAAGCGCCATTGAAGAAAATGAGAAACTATGGAACAAAATCATTTCTCTCAAAGTGGAAAACGAGGAAATAAGAAGGAGATAAGATCTCTTGGAAGAAAAAATTAAAGAAAAAGAAGAGACCTGTGAGGAACGCGAGGCCGAAATAGTGTCTCTGAGAAAGGAGTTGGAGCAAATTAAAAAGGGCTGTAAAAGCTATCCAATACTTGAGACTATTCTGAAAATAAAAAACCTCAATATGACAAGTCTGGAATAGGTTTCAAAGGAGAATCCTCAAGCACTAAGAATAGTGTGAAAAGCTATGCCGATGCACTCTCCTGCAATCCAAAAGATGAAAAAGTATGCTATCAGAAGTGCATCCCAGATCCCAAGAATGAAGAGAGAATTACTCCAAAGAAGAATTTGGAGTCGAATCATGGACACTATAGTAAATACAAACTTGTACTCCACCAAGGGTCCATCGCAAATCCAAAGGACGAGGGAGGAGTAATTCCCAGGAAGCAAATTGACTCAAACCGTGGTTGCTTCAAAACCATATTTCTTGGACATTGCTTTCACTGTAAAAACTTCGGTCATCAAGCCAGACATTGTATGGCTCGTAGAAGTGAAAAGACAACGCTAAAGGACCGAGTAATCAACTCATATGCCCCTAAAAGGTAGGGACAAATCAAAACCTTCAATTCATTTGATCCCTTGACCAAATTTGATCTAATTTTCTCTTTCTGCTACAATAATGGACACTATGAACAAGACTGCCCACTCAAAGGAAGAAAGATGAGTAGCAAGAACTCCAGCATGGACAAATGTGGCCCGGCTCTATTTTATCAAAATAATGGAAACCAGTGGTTTGTAGATAGTGGGTGCTCCGGACACATGACAGGAGACAGAAGGAAGTTTGTCTCACTGAGAAAAAAGGAAGGGAATGTGTCTTTTGGAAGCGGAACTGGCAGAATTGCGGGAAAAGGAACAATTACTTTGATCAATGGAAAGGGAAAAGCTCAAGATGCTCTGCTAGTTGATGGACTCAAACACAACCTTCTGAGTGTCAGCCAAATCTGTGATCAAGGACATAAGGTTGTTTTTCAGCACCAAAGATTGTGAAATAAGGAACTCTGCCTTAGGGAAACTTGTGGTAAAAGAGGTGAGAACACCAGACAACATTTACATTCTGAACAAGATTCAGGAAAATAAATGCTACTTGAGTCAGACAGATGAGAGTTCGCTGTGGCACAAGCGACTTGGACATACAAGCTTCAAAAATCTGATTAATATCAGCAAGATCAAAGCTGTACAAGACATCCCAAGACTGTTCAAACCAAATCAAGCAGTGTGTGGTCCATGTCAACATGGAAAGCAGACCAGAACCAGCCACAAGACAAAGGAACAATGTACATCGAAGCCCTTGGAGATCATCATGCTGATGTGTGTGGGCCAACTAGAGATCAAGCACTCCAAGGAGAAAGGTACTTTGTGTTATTTGTTGATGATTATACTAGAATGATGTGGATATATTTCATAAAGTATAAATCTGAAACTTTTGAGTGTTTTAAGAATCTAAAATACCTTGTAGAAAATGAAAAATATTCAAAAATTAAGTGCCTCAGAACAGACAGAGGAGGAGAATTCACATCAAACGAGTTTAGTGAGTTCTGTAATATCCATGGAATTAAAAGGGAATTCTCGACTGCCAGAACACCTCAGCAAAATGGGGTAGTTGAAAGAAGAAATCGAACAGTCCAAGAAATGGCAAGAACAATGTTATTAGCAGCAGACTTACAAACTAAATTCTGGAGAGAAGCAGTAGGGACAGCTGTCTATACACTGAATCGAACTCAATTAAGACCAAATTGTGAAAAAACCCCTTATGAGCTATGGAAAGGAAGACCTGCTTCGGTGAAGTACTTCAAGATCTTTGGAAGCAAGTGCTTCATAAAAATAAATGATGGCTCACCCGGAAAGTTTGATTCTCGGGTTGATGAAGGGATATTTCTTAGATACTCTACACGGAGCAAGGCTTACAAGTGCTACAATTATCGACTGAAGAAAATAGTGGAAAGAATTGATGTAAAGGTTGATGAAGATCTTCCAGAAAGGGAAATTGAAGAACATGAAGATGACTCTCTCATTGAAGAATAAGAACCTAAAGAAGAAGAAATAAATGAGGAAGAAGAAGAAGAAGAAGAGGAAAGAGAACCACCTAATACCCCTTCAAAGATGAAGTATGTCCAAAGACATCATCCAGAAGAGCAGATCATTGGAGATAAAGATGAAGGTATGCAAACCCAAAGAAGGATATCAATCACACCCAAGAGAAAAGTCATTGCCATCCTATCTATGACAGAACCATAAACATTTGCAAAAGCAAGTAAGGATCCTCATTGGGTAAAAGCCATGGAAGAAGAAATGTCCCAAATTGAGAAGAACAAGACTTGGGAGTGGGTACCTCGTACAAAGGACAAAAACATAATAGGAACCAAATGGGTGTTCAAAAATAAAATGAATGAGGAAGGAGAGGTTATCAGAAACAAGGCAAGACTTGTCTGCAAAGGCTATTCACAAATTGAAGGAGTTGACTTTGAAGAGACATTTGCACCAGTGGCCCGTATGGAAGCTATCAGGATGTTCTTGGCATTTTCTTGCTCAAAAGGATTCAAGATCTATCAAATGGACGTGAAATCAGAATTTCTAAATGGGGAACTCAAGGAGGAAGTCTACATGGAGCAACCAGAAGGTTTTGTTCTAACAGCAGGAAAGGACTTAGTCTATAAATTGAAAAAGGCTTTATATGGGTTGAAACAAGATCCTAGAGCTTGGTATGCAAGACTGGATAACTATCTACAACAACAAGGTTTCAAAAAGGGAGTGGTTGGAAGCAATCTATACATAAAGACAGATCAAGGGAAGTTACTAGTTGCTCTTGTTTATGTCGATGATCTGATTTTTTGCTAGTAATAATGATGAAATGAGCCATGAATTTTCTCAAAGCATGGCAAAAGAGTTTGAGATGTCAATGATAGGAGAGTTGTCCCACTTCCTTGGACTTCAAGTATCTCAAACCAGAGCAGGATTGTGTATATCTCAAGCCAAATATTTAAAAGACATGTTCAAAAAATATGGAATGGGGGACTGTGCACCCCTGAGCACACCTATGACCACAACCTGCAAATTGAGCAAAGATGACGATTCCCCTCTAGTAGATGCAACTCATTACAGGTCAATGATTGGAGCCCTTCTATACTTAACAACTACACGTCCAGACATAATGCAAGCAATAGGAATGGTGGGAAGACTTCAATCTGCTCCCAAACAATCCCATTTATTAGCTGTAAAAATAATTCTTAGATATTTGAAGGGAACTTTTGATTTCGGTCTTTGGTACCCAAAGAACTCAACACTAACTGTAACTGCAGACACTGACACTGATTGGGCCAGAAGTATAGATGATCAGAAAAGTACTAGTGGAAATGCATTCTTCCTAGGAGACTGTTTGGTATCCTGGCTCAGCAAAAAATAGTCATCCATATCATTATCCACAGCCGAAGCCGAGTATATTGCTGCAGCAAATTGTTGTACTCAGATACTATGGATGAAGGAAGCTCTAAAAGATCTCGACATATGTACAGATCAACCAATTACCATCCATTGTGACAACACAAGTGCTACCAGTCTCAGCAAAAATCCAGTGATGCACTCAAGAACCAAACATATACCAATCAAGTATCATTTCCTCCATGAGCAAGTAGCTGAACAAAACATTGTCTTGGAATATATCAGTACTAAGGAGTAGATAGCTGATATTTTCACAAAACCTCTTCCTCGAGAAGCTTTCGAACATCTGCGCCAAAAGATGGGGGTTATTTCTTTATCATCACTCAAGTCCATTCATAAAGATGTAGCAGGATAAGGGGAGCAGTTTGACAGGGGGAGTCCATATGCATTCCTTTTCCATTGGTGTCAAACGGGGAGAGAGCAGAAGAATATTTCCATCAATAACAAAGGGGGAGATTGTTGGACACAGATTGTCGTTGATGTCAATATGGCAATATTCAAGGAAGGAGACAGAGCCAGAGAAGAGGAGCCACAAGAGGAGAAAACGGCACAAAGAGCTGACAGAGCCAATGGAGGCATGCAAATAAGTCATCGGAGAACTTATATGTATGCAGGTAACAACTACAAGCAGATCCATCAGAGCAACAAAGGTGTAGACAGAGCAAACAGATGACGCAGAAAGCCATCAAAGAAACAGAGGACGCAAACAACGATCAGAGAGCTTGTACGCATGCATTTAATAGCTATCAAACGTATGCGTGCAACTACCACCACAGCAAACAGAGCCAAAACAGAGCCATCAGAGGAAGCAGATTACACAATCGGGAGCTATTGGAGGAAAAACCCATCTATATATGCATTAACAGCTATCGCATCCGTTGCTACATCGCAAGCCGTCGAGCCCTTAACCTTTGTAATTTGCGATAGCAATTATCGCATTAGCATTTCAGAGAGGGTATCACAAGTGTGTAAGGCCCTAACCATATGTGACTTGCGATTGCCGATAGCGATATCACATCGGACCTCCACCAAGGGCAACCCCCGATTGCGATAAGGTTGCGGACCCGATAGGTATATTAACTTTTGTTTATTGTTATATCGCATCCAACGTGTCGGGAGCGGAAGTCATGAAGTGTTAAGTGGACCATTGCGATCACCGATAGCGATTATCACATCCGGAATTCGGAGCAGAGGGAACATAGTGTTAAGCGGCCCTTTCCTTGCGATCCCCGATTGCGATAAGGTTGCAGGACCCGACGAGAATATCAACTGCAGTTTATATAATATCACGTCCAGTAGGGGAATTGGCCATCGACAATCGACTGAGTTAGGTGCGAACCTCCGGAAGCGACGATTGCGATAAAAGGATGACGTGGCATAGGAAGCTAAAGCGAATGGAGAAGGGAAGCCAGAAGGTCGAGCGAGTGTTGAGGAAGCCGAAGCTCAAGCAAGCGAGGAGGAAGCCAAAGAGCCAGCGAACAAGCGGAAACGAATGGACAAAGGCATGAGAATGTAAAAAAAAAAAAAAAAAA